>CM065377.1:32064182-32114182 GCA_033060915.1 Euryodendron excelsum
CAGTGGGGAGAGGCTGGTTGTGAGGGGGTTAGGACAAGGGGGTTGTCTTGGGTATTGGAGAACTTCTTGCCAGGTCGATTCCTCAGCCCAGACTTGTTACCAGAAGTGGAAGGAGGAGCATCAGATCCTGTAACAGATGAGTCATCCTCTCGATCTTGCTCCTCTGCTGCTATCCCTTTTTCAGCATGTTCTCCTTCTTCAGCTTCTTATGTCTCTTCCTCTCCACCATCTCTTTCATCTTCAGCCTCCTTCTCTGCTTCTCCTGTTTTTTCTCCTTCTTCTTTTCTTTCTCTTTCTCCTTCTTCTTCTCCTCTTTCTCATTTCCTTCATTTTCTTCATCTACTTCTTCTTCCTCTATCATTTTTTCTTTCCCATATCTCAACATCTTCATTTTTTTTTTTTTTCAGTTCTCTTACTTTTCGTTCCACAAAAAACATTCTTGTGGTTGCCAAGTTTGCCTTCTTATTCAGTTTTTTAAGGGACTCTATTACCTGAGCCATGAATGCCTACATTTCCCCTTCAAGCTTCTCTTGGTACTTCTTTGCCTAGAACTACTCTCAGAGGGAGTCTTTTCTTTTGAAGCACTGCCTCCACCAGCTTTCTTAGGAGTCCACTTGTTGTTCTTTAGAGTGTACCCCATTCTCTTAAAAGTCTTTTCATTGTATTCATCACTTATAGATTAGGGGGTTCTCTTTTTCTCGTTGCTCAAATCAATATTGAAACGCTTAAAAACTTCCGTCAAGAAAATACCATAAGGCAAACTGATTCTTGCAATAGTGGCCTTGTACATATAATCCAGGATAAATAAATGCAAATCAATTCAAGAATCAGTCAGATATACCCATAAGAAAAACAACTTCTCAGAAACATGTTCATATTTTCTAGTTTTAGGGGTAAAAATGGTACAAGTAAAGTGATGAACCAACCTCAATTCAAGAGGCAAATCATTGGCAATAGGTTGTATACACTCATCTACTTCATTTCCATAAAAAACTTTCAGTTGATCTTTCCGAGATATATTATCTCGATAAATCTCTCCACCCAACCTGATTCTAAGGATGTACTTTATGACTGTTCTATCCAAAATGAAACTAACACCTTTAACATAACTTACTATAGACACATCACCATACTCTCTTTTAGCATTGGCATAAAAATGTGTCACTAAGTTAGGATAAACATCATCCCTTAATGTAGCCAGAGATTTCCAACCCAAATTGGTTAATTTTGTATTCAATTCAAATTTGTAATGATCGAAAAATTATAATCCACCCATCAACCATTATAGATCTTCCTAAGAGAGAAACTCAAATTGTACATTCCCTGGGCTTTGTCCTCACTAGAGAACACTCAAACTCTAACTCACAAGTGTAAATGAGGTATACAAATGAAATACACTCTTTAAAGAGGAGGTAAGAATGGAATAGCTCACTAAATGCCAATTCTTGAAGACAAAGAAAATGTAAGGAATTGTCAGTTCTTGATGATCAAATGATGAAATAATCTTGTATCTCTTATCCATAAATGCATTTGGAGACTTGTAGATAAAGCCCTGCATTGATTTCACCCATTAGAGGTAGTTGGAGCTTCATTAAATGCGCGTCTAATTCAATATAACGTTTAAAAATATAACCGTTAGTCCACAGGTGTTGACATATGACTTCATGTGTCGAAACATGATCATCCATTCTTCAAGCATTGCCCTCTGTCCTCATGTGTCGACACATCACCCAAAAAATCTCTTCCATGCTTTCCTTGATCAAGCTTAGCTTCAAAAACACTTCAAGTACTTCAAGAAATCTTCTTTTTAGGGTATAATGACTTTTTAAAACTTTCAATCCAGTGTGGTTATTCAATAAAGTCTTCAATTCAATTTGGATTGAATTCATTTCTTATTTCTTCAAAAACTTTTATTGGATTCTTCATAGAGTCTTTACAAACATGATGAATTCTTCTTTTGAACACCTTCAATCTCTTCGAATTCATATCAACTTCATTGAGTCTTTATAGGCTTAATGAATTCTCCTTTTGAGCACCTTTAATCTCTTCGAATTCACATCATTGGTTTGACATTTGAATAGGTGTCATTACTTTATTTTGTTACATTGCTCAATCTTGAATTGTTGTGCATCCATTTTGACATTCATTAAACTTTAGGTGTAAAATATATTTTCTCATTGATCTACACACTAATTAAATTCATTAGCAAACTAACAAAAGGTTTAGTTATCATCAAAATCAAGGTGTGGAGTCAACACCCAAGACCATAGATTTTTGTCTCAAAGACAAACTCTGAGTCATATTTTCAAAAGGGTTTTAAAACACTTTCAAAAGATTGCTAAGAACCTTTTTTTCTACAAACCTTCTGTATCCCTATAAGGCATTTTAAAAACCTTTTCAAAAAACCTAGGTTTATTCTTCGGATTATACTAAGTTTTAGGCGACTTAGCACATCTTTAACTATGTTAGGTGGCAACTCCAAACTTTTTCAAAAAGTCCTTATTCAAAAATCAATTTTAAGTTCAAACTCCCATTGCACTTGTCTTTTTGGAAGGATAAGTTCTAATAGAGAGAGTACCGAGCTTTCCTCGAGCCTAGATGGGCTCGTGGCGAAAATCAGGGTGCAACATTTATTTTTTTTTCAACTATGTTTCACTATATTTATTTAGTTCATTTGTATGATATAGAACAAAATTTACATCACTATACATTCTATCCATTGAATTCATATGAAATACATCTTCTCTATCTCATTAACTCCTCCAACTATTAAGTTAGATACATGAATCATTGTCAATTATAATACTTTATTGAAAAAAAGAATAAATATGATAATCAAGTCATCCTACTTGTGAAAAACATTAATTAGTCTCTTCTTTTCATCTTATTTGTGGCAACTATTGATTTTTATATCTTAAAAGCATTGATATAGCTATTGTAGATTTTCCTCCATATGTTACTAAGTTAAAGTCGGTCAAATGTTTAGTTATGATTTTGTCCCTATCTAGCCCCTACTAATGCCATAAGGAGCAAAACTCGCAAAAGAGGACTTCAATAGTCCAGCACCTAGATTTTGGTAGATAGTACCTTTGTGATCATTTTTTCCACTGTTCCCTTCATTAGTATAATACTTTGGCACTTGGGTTTTTTATTGTTACTTTTTTTTTTGTCTTTGTTTTTTGCAAGTATTGGTATTATAGAAAAAGCACTAAAACCCTAATTTGGTAGAAACTAGGTATATAAAATATCGGAAAGATAACCTCAGCATCATACCTAAAGGTTTGTGAAGAGCTCCAAAACTCTCTTTCGAAATTATTATTTATGAGTGAGGTGGGAGTTAAGACTATGGATGATGAGACTCTAGTAAGTAGTTTAAATTCACCACTACTGTATTATATTATTTTTTCTTTAATTATCAAAACCCCACATTTTATGTGTAGAAGCTTTACGTATTGCACCAAAGCAAAATAACACAATCACGATAGTAATTATATGCTTCTAATTGCATTCCCTGCAAAAAAAAAAAAAAAAAGTTAACCAAAAAGAGGGAAAAAAAGCCATGTGGGATATTTTCTTTAGTAATGTTGTTGTTTGCAATAGCATTCAAACAATGACATTTGTTTTGGTTGGGACTGAACAAAAACAATGAGTTGAAAAAATTACAAAAAATTCCATGGGTCTAAAACTAGTATATAGTACTAAAGAGAAGGGTTATTTGGGAGGTAGGTAATAGTTTCCCAAAAAGTTCATCAAGACAGAGTTTGATGTTTCATGTTCCACTTTTATGTCAAAACGGTATGTACCAGCCGATATAGTGTGTTACGGAACGATATTAATAATCATGATTAAAGGTGGAAGCATTAATTGTAGGCATTGAAATTATGTGTACTTCTAAACTAAGGTGTTTTCAATAGCAATATATGTATATATATAGTGCTTACATTTGAAAATTTTCAATTGATCTCCACTAAAATGCACGTTATTATGCATTTTCAACTTAAAGAAGGGAAGGGGGTTCTTAAGTTAGTGAGACCCGAGTCCTGACTTATTAGTAGATGTCGGATATGTTTTAGTGGAAGATAATCTATAATTTTGAATCCCAATGGACAAGTTCGTATTTAAAGTTTTAATCTCAGGTATACATAATAATATTTTAGCATTAATATTCTTTAGTATTTATTTTTTTGTTTTATCCAACATGAGTTGATTTGTCTAGACAATTTAGCTTAAACTTGTCTGGATACATAAGCTCATACCTCCAAGATCTGCTGATGTGTGGCAAGGTAGTCAGTAACAGAAATTTTTGTCCTGTAGCGTAGCGGGAATGTAATGGGACACATCATCTGATGCATCTGAAAGACTGATTTTTTGGCCTACTTTCATCGATCCTATATTCGTTCGTGAAATTTGAGCAATAATTTTGACAAAACCAATTTTGTAAAAATGTTGTGCTTGTGAAATTCTACAAAATAACATTTGGTTTGAAGTCTCAAATATGGCTTTGGGAAATGTGCATCTTGGTCAGTGCCCTAGACGAATCATCTCTGGCAAGTTTCCCTAACACATGGTTTTTTTAGACTTAATTCCAAACTTGGGTGCTATTTTGACTTTATTCAGCAACCCAGGTTCACCGCCAATTCAATTGGCGTTTTTATTGAAAATGCTAATTGACTATGCATTTTAAGTTGTATTACAAATCTGTATATACGGTGCAAAAAACCATCATTTGAAAAGGCAATTTTAAGAAATTGCCAATTGAAAAGGCGATTTCATTAAAACTACCAATTGAATTGGTGATTTTCATATCAGTAATCTGCCCACCCAATTCCTAACAACTAAAAATTTATTACTTCCAAACCGAAGGTCCGTTTGACATGCAGTCAAGTTCCACACATTATTTGTGACACACTGGTGCCTCCTGCCAAGTTTTGCACTCCCCAGACCATTCTTCCCCATTTCGGTATCCCAATGGCCAAGTTAGCCTTCTCTTGAGAACCTAAGTTCCAGAATTCTGAAATTTGGCATAACTTCCTAAACGGGGGTCCGTTTGATGTGCCGTCAAGTTCCACACATCACTCGTGACACACTAGTGCCTCCCGCCTAGTTTGGCACTCCCCAGACCCTTCCTCGCCAGTTCGGTGCCCCAACAGCCGAGTTGGCCTTCTCCCGAGAATCTAAGTTCCGAAATTCTAAAACTTTGCATAACTTTCAAACCGGGGTTCTGTTTGACGTGTCGTCAGGTCGCACATGTCACTCATGACACACCGGTGCCTTCCGCCAAGTTTCACACTCCCTGAACCCTTCTTCGCCAGTTCGGTACCCCAACGGCCGAGTTGGCCTTTTCTTGAGAACCTAAGTTCCTAAATTCTGAAACTTCGCATAACTTCCAAACTAGGGGTCCGTTTGACGTTCCGTTAGGTCCCACACGTCACTCGTGACACACCGGTGCCTCCCGCCAAGTTTCGCACTCTCCAAACCCTTCCTCGCCAGTTTGGTACCCAAACGGCAGAGTTGGCCTTTTCCCGAGAACCTAAGTTCCTGAATTCCGCAACTTTGCAGAACTTCCAAACTAGTGGTCCATTTGACGTGCCATCAAGTGCCACATGTCACTCGTGATACACCGGTGCCTCCCGCCAAGTTTTGCACTTCCTGAACCCTTCATCGCCAATTCGGTACCCCAACAACTGAGTTAGCCTTCTCCCGAGAACCTAAGTTTTGGAATTCCAAAACATTGCATAACTTCCAAACCGGAGGTCTGTGTCATGTGTCATCAAGTCTCACACGTCACTCGTGATACACTGGTGCCTTCTGCCAAGTTTCGCACTCCCTAGTCCCTTCCTCCCCATTTCGGTACCCTAACAGCTGAGTTGGCCTTTTCCAAGAACCTAAGTTCCGAAATTCCAAAACTTTGCATAACTTCCAAACTGGGGGTCCTTTTGACATGCCGTCAAATCTCACATGTCACTCGTGACACACTGGTACGTCCCACCAAGTTTCGCACTCCCTGGACCCTTCTTGCCCATTTCGGTACCCCAACGACCGAGTTGGCGTTCTTCTAAGAACCTAAGTTCCGGAATTCCGAAACTTGGCATAACTTCTAAACCGGGGGTCCGTTTGACATGCCTTCAAGTCCCACACGTCACTCGTGACACACCAGTACCTCCCACCAAGTTTTACACTCCCCGGACCCTTCCTCGCCAGTTCGGTACCCCAACAACCGAGTTGGCCTTCTCTCGAGAACCTAAGTTCTGAAATTCTGAAACTTTGTACAACTTTCAAACCGGGGGTCCGTTTGACGTGCCGTCAGGTCCCACACATCACTCGTGACACACCGATGCCTCTCGCCAAGTTTCGCACTCCCCAAACCCTTCCTCGCCAGTTCGATACCCCAATGGCCGAGTTGGCCTTTTCCCGAGAACCTAAGTTCTTGAATTCTGAAACTTTGCATAACTTCCAAACCGGGGATCCATTTGGCGTGCCGTTAAGTCCTACACGTCACTCATGATACACCGATGCCTCCCATCAAGTTTTGCACTTCCCAAACCCTTTCTCGCGAATTCGGTACCCCAACGGCCGAGATGGCCTTCTCCCGAGAACCTAAGTTATGAAATTCCAAAACTTTGCATAACTTCCAAACCAAGGGTCCGTTTGACGTGCCGTCAAGTCCCACACGTCACTCGTGATACACCGGTGCTTTCCAGCAAGTTTTGGGCTCACTGAACCCTTCCTCCTCATTTCAGTACCCCAACAGCTAAGTTGGCCTTCTCCCAAGAACTTAAGTTCTGAAATTTCAAAACTTTGCATAACTTCCAAACCGAGGGTCCATTTGACGTGCCATTAAATCCCACACGTTACTCGTGACACACCAGTGCCTCCCGCCAAGTTTCACACTCCCCGGACCCTTTCTCCCCATTTCGGTACCCCAACGGCCGAGTTGGCTTTCTCTTGAGAACCTAAGTTCTAAAATTCCAAAACTTAGCATAACTTCCAAACTGGGGGTCCGTTTCACTTGCCGTCAAGTTCCACACATCACTCATGACACACCGGTGCCTCTTGCCAAGTTTCACACTCCCCAGATGTCATGCCCGCTCTTAAACAAGCGTCATTAACGCCATCTTAGGACAAACGTGATTGCACAGGTCACCTACCTGTAAGCGAAATCTTAACATAATTCCAAAGATAGAAATCTTATAGGAATACATAACATCATATTAAATAAATACAAACCATCTCATAATCCTTCAGCATACATCATTAAGAGAACTCTTAAGCCACATTTATGAATATTTACAAAACCACAAAATAAATAAAACTCCAATAAGATTTTAATACAATGTACAACAATGTATACGACTAATAACTCAACTAATGAGCTTCTCGAGGCTCTCCAACTCAATACCAACAATGGAATGGACTTTCCCCCATTTTCCTGCAAAATAACCTGTGTGGGTGTGAGTTATATATCAACGTACTCACAATATAATCAAACTCATAAAGAAAGAATGATAAACATCCACTGAATTAATCATTAATAGATAATACACCATCAACAATAAACAAAATCCCTCTTGTGATGCAATGCATGATACACCACATATGTGCGCGCTATTTTGATAATATTGACCCAATATATTGATGGCTTGTTATCAAGGATGTCCCACATCGACACCCTTTAGGCTAGCCCCACATCGGCTAAACCTTAGGTTAGTCCCACATCGACTAAATCTCCTCCGTACAATGTAAGATATGCACACAAAATGTATTGTATGCAAATGTCATTGCATAATCCAACAATCACCACCATTGTAGACAATAAAACATTCAATGCATTATGAATAAGATCATCTTATATTCCCACCTGATACTTGTCTTATACACACCGTCGAGTCACTCCTTTAGTTGAGCCGGAGTGTTTTGATCCGCTTTTGAACCTACCAAACACCACCACATCAAACTTGATGAAATAGATGTTATAATTCATAACCAATGCATGACTATAGCTTATACACCTTAAACATGTAATTTAGAACACCAATAATGCATTAGAACTCAATAGGATGTTAAACCCTTCCCTTATGCAATATAATGTCAACTTTAAACTACAATGTCTCATAAGTCACAAGGATTTAAAGTACCAAATTTATATCACTAGAAAGATATATGAATCTACTTTCCGACACTTCAAACAGTGCATCAATCCGAGTTTCCTAGAGAAAGTCATGGTCATTTCACTCAAGAGTGTCAAAGTTATCAGAAAGAGTTCATTGGGGCGAGAAGGTAGCGAGAAAGTAGCGAGACTTACTGGATAAATAAGTTCGCTGGAGCAAGAAGACAACGAAAAGGTAGCGAGACTTACTGGATAAGTTCGCTGGGGCAAGAAGCCAGTGAGACCCTAGCGAGATCTGCTGGACATGGCTCGAAATGGCTTCCTAACCCAAGATTTCTCCACTCCAATCCACCACAACACTTCACATAAGCTCACCAAAGACTCCAAAATGCAATACCAAGCTAGAAGTAAGATTAAAGACAATCAAGAACATATTCACCAAGATAAATCAAGACTTTCACCATGAAAGCCCTTATCCCCTTTTCTCCTCCATCACTTCAATTCTCACCTTCGTGGCATGAATTGATATGTTAACATACACAATCAACAAATATGCAATGAAACAAACATAAACATAAGATCTCTTACCTTCAACAATGAAATCACAAGCTTCCCCTTCAAATTTCTCCTCTTCTCTTCTTTCCTCTTCTTTTCTCTCTTTTCTCTCACTTTCTTTCTTGCCAAACAATTTTACTACACAAGCTCCTCTCTTCTCTCTTCTCTACTTGTCTTAAAGACAATTCTAGATACAAAATATCATTCCACATGTCACATACACACACTTGCTAGCAACATTAGTGAAACACACACCTCTCACACATGAAGCACACACTTAGGTGTCTTAGGGTTAAACCCCCACCTAGCACCTCCTTGCTTCCCTAATCCATCTCTCATCTACATGATTAACATAATTAATCACACTTATGATAATTCATCATGATTAACATAAGTTAAGTATGAAGATTAATTAAGCTAATTAATCATGAATTAAGCTCACTAATCATGCTTAAAAACATGATAATCCTCCAAATACAAGCCCCCATTAAACCATGCTAAACAAGCATCTTGATTAAGGATAATCATGCACCATAAATATGCTATTAAGTTAAGCATGATGCTAACCAAGTTAGGGTTTTACAATTCTTTCCTCCTTTAAGAAAATTCACTTACTGAACTAGAATAGATACAGATATTGATTCTTCATTGACTCCTCATTCTCCCATGTGGCATCTTCCGCTGTATGACTCCTCCATAATACTTTCACAAGTGGTATCACCTTGTTGAGCAGAACTTGTTCTCTACGGTCTAGTTTCTGAACAGGTTCTTCAACATAACTCAAATCATCTTCCAACTCTAATGGTTGTTGAGCTAACACATTAGAAGGATTTGGTATATATTTTCTTAACATAGAAATATGAAAAACATCATGCAATTTAAACATTTCCAGAGGCAAATGCAATCTATAAGCAATCATGCCAACTCTTGCAACAATAGTATAGGGTCCAATGTATCTTGGACTCAACTTCCCTCTCTTTCTAAATCTCAAGATACCCTTCCATGGAGCTACTTTCAAAAACACTTGATCACCTACCTCAAATTCTAATTCTCTTCTTCTGTTATCTACATAACTTTTTTACGGGCTCTGCGCTACTTTCAAGTGTTTTTGAACAATTTTAATCTTCTCAGTTGTACTCTGAATCATTTCAGGACCCAACAATTGTCTCTCTCCCACCTCACTCCAACACACTGGAGTTCTACACCATCGCCCATACAAAGCTTCAAATGGAGCCATCCCAATGCTGGATTGATAACTATTATTATACGCAAATTCCATTAAAGCTAGATGTTCCCCTAAACTGCCTTTGAAATCTAATACACAAGCTCTCAACATACCCTCTAAGGTCTGAATAGTTATCTCTGATTGGCCATCAGTTTGAGGATGAAATGTTGTACTAAATTTCAAAGTAGTACCCAAAGCTTGCTGCAAGCTAGGCCAAAATTTAGAAGTGAATCTTGGATCCACATCTGCAACTATAGACACTTGAGCTTCATGCAATCTCACAATTTCATCAATGTATAATTTAGCATACCTATCAAGAGTATAGGTAGGCTTAACTGATAAGAAATGAGCTAATTCAATCAACCTATCAACAATTACCCAAATAGAATCAAATCCGCTTGGAGTTCTGGGTAATCCTACCACAAAGTCCATAGTAATGTGCTCCCACTTCCATTGTGGAATAGGAAAAGGTTACAATAAACCTGTCGGCTTCTGATGTTCTGCTTTTACTTGTTGACAAGTCAAACATTTAGCCACAAACTCTGCAATTTCTCTCTTCATGCTAAGCCACCAATATACTTCTCGAAGATCACAATACATTTTGTACTTTCCGAATGCATAGTATACAGAGATTGATGTGCCTCCTCCAAAATCTCATTCTTCAAAGCTTGATTGTTTGGTACACAAGAACAGGTCCCAAACATTATAGTACCATTAGCATGAATGGAAAAATCAATTCTTACCCCTTCATTCACTTGCTTCCTGATTTTCTCCAACTGTGGATCTTGAAGTTGTAGTTCCCAGATTTGATCAAATAACAATGGTCTCACTTGGAACTGTGCTAACACTGTATCAACCCTCATCATTTCAAACTCCACCCCCAAAGAAGTTAACTCTGCAAACAATTCTGTCTGGCAACATTGAATACATGACAATCTCCCGGAAGCTTTTCGACTCAAATCATCTGCTACCACATTAGCTTTTCCCGGGTGATAATGGATGATACACTCATAATCTTTGATCAATTCCATCCACCTCCTTTGCCTCGCATTTAGATCTCTTTGGGTAAACAAATACTTCAAACTCTGATGATCTGTAAATATCTCACGCAGCTCACCGTATAGATAGTGTCTCCACAATTTTAAGGCAAACACCACTGCTGCTAGCTCCAAATCATGAATAGGATAATTCTTCTCGTGAGTCTTCAATTGCGTAGAAGCATAGGCAACAACTCTGCCTCTTTGCATTAACACACAACCCATACCCTAATGAGAAGCATCACTATAAATCACAAAGTCTCCCTTCCTTGAAGGAATGATTAGCATAGGAGCTGTAGTCAATTTCATCTTCAATTCTTGGAAACTATGCTCACAATCATTAGTCCATTCAAATTTTACATCCTTCCGTGTCAATTTAGTTAGCGGTATAGTGATAGATGAGAATCCTTGAATAAACCGCCTGTAATATCCCGCTAACCCCAAGAAACTTCTGATTTCAAACACATTCTTCCGCTGCTCCCAATTCATTATAGCTTCAATCTTCTTTGGATCAACACAAATTTCTTCATCAGAAATCACATGTCCCAAAAATACCACCTTATCAAGCCAAAACTCACATTTACTAAATTTAGCATATAACCGTTTATCCTGCAAAGTTTATAAAACAAGTCTTAAATGCTCTTCATGTTCCTCCTTACTATGTGAATAAACTAGGATGTCATCAATGAATACAATAACAAATGAATCGAGAAAAGGCTAAAATTCCCAGTTCATCAAGTCCATAAAAATAGCTGGAGCATTAGTCACTCCAAACGGCATTACTAAGAACTCATAGTGTCCATACCGCGTTCGGAAAGCAGTTTTTGAAACATCACTGCATTTCACCTTCAGTTGATGACAACCAGATCTCAAATCAATCTTTGAAAAGACCTTGGCCCCTTGTAATTGATCAAACAAGTCATCAATATGTGGCAAAGGATATTTATTCTTTACTATAACTTGATTCAATTGCTGATAATCAATACATAGCCTCATGGTTCCATCCTTCTTCTTCACAAACAACACAGGAGCTCCCTACGGTGACACACTAGGTTGAATGAACCCCCGATCTAACAAGTCTTGTAATTGAGTTTTCAATTCCTTCAACTCTGATGGTGCCATTCTGTAAGGTGTAATGGAGATTGGAGTAATTCCCGGTAATAATTCAATAGAGAACTCCACCTCCCTATCAAGCATAATCCCTGGTAGCTCATCCAGAAATACATTCACAAAGTCTTGAACTACAGGAAGATCTCACAGTTTCAATTCTGCTTTAGTAGTATCAATCACATGAGCTAAGTACCCTTCATATCCCTTCTGTAATAATTTTCTAGCTTCTAAAGCTGATATTAAACAAGTTGGTACCACACCCTGCTCACCTTGAAATCTGAACTCTAATTCATTTGGCACTCGAAAAATAACTTCCTTCTTGAAACAGTCAATGTAAGCATGATAAGATGATAGCCAGTCCATACCCAATATCATATCAAAATCATGGATTGCTAAAGAAATCAAATCCACATTCAACTCTTTCTCTCTAATTTTTAACACACAAATTTTATACACCACTTCTATAAACACCACATCCCCCACAGGTGTAGAAACAAGTAAATGTTGTGTCATAGATGTATGTGGTCTATGTAGATGTTCACTAAATGCAATAGAAACAAAAGAGTGGGTAGATCTAGGATCTAACAGTACGTAAGCATCCTTATTAGCCATAGATATCATACCTGTCACTACCGTAGGCGTAGCCTGAGCATCCCGCTGGGTCATAGCATATATCCGTGCCTGAGTTCATGGTTCAGAAGTAGTCCCACGTCTACATTATGCACTCCCAGTCGTCCCTCTTCTACTACCAGCCACACTACCCACAGAGGAGGTTGTCATAGAGCCCTGAGTACAATGTTTTGCTATGTGACCTGTCTATCCACATTGATAGCATTTATCACTCCAAGGCATTGGACAATCCCTAATAATATGGCCATCTACTCCACACCTATAACACGTAACTCCTCCCATTCTGCCACCAGAAGTTCCTAAACTTAAAGGTCTCACGGGAGGTCTCCAAGAGCCACGACCCCTTGGACTTCCAAATTTGGGACTCGCTGTTCTTTGACATGACTGTGATCTTCCCTGTCCACCATATCTTATAGATTCTGATAATTTTTGGCCTGACGTTCCAGCCCCTACGTCAAACTTTTCCTTTTTAAACTGTTCTCTCCTACACAATAATTCTTTTACATTTTGCTCTATAATTTTTACTTTATTCACCAAGTCAGCATACCTTACCATCTCAAGAGCTGAATTTCGAGATCGTACACTTAACTCTAACCCCTGTTGGAATCTCCTGCATTTAGCATCTTCGGTGCGTACTAAATCAAGTGCAAACCGTGATAAAGCTGTAAATTGTTCTTCATACTCAGACACAGTCATCTTTCCCTGTTTCAAAGAGATAAACTCTTGCTTCTTCTGATATCTATAAATAAGTGAAAAGTACTGCTCATTAAATACCTCTATAAATTGCTGTCATGTAATTGGTACTCCATTACCCTGGGAACCCATCATTCGTCTCATTACCTCCCACTAATTTCGAGCTTTACCTTTCAACATGAATGCAGCCAACATCAGTTTTTGTTCATCAGTCATAACCATTACCTAAAAGATTGCCTCTAATTTCTTCAACCACTCCTCTGCCACCAATGGATCAGTTGCCTTGGTGAACTCTAGAGGATTCAGTTTCGTAAACTGTTCATGCGATGTACTAGTCCTCTCCATTGGTCTCATGGACTGATATTCAATGCATTGAGCTAAAACATTTGCCACTCTATTGGCTACATCTGATAGGTTTTGAACAACCTCTCCGTGTCGTCTCTACGCCTGAACTGGAGCTAATGACGCTTCCTCCTCGATTCTCCTCGGTGAATCTCTTTGAGTCATTCTTTCTGTATTAATTCAAGATTAGTACGCAATATATATGACTCACATAAGCCTACTAACTCGAACTGACACAAATAATACCCTACAGTCCACTGCAACTCTAGACACCAATTCCACAACATAGCCTCAGTTATAAACGTTGGCTCAAAACAACTTGACAATAGAACTTTGGTGTTTAACCTTAGCTCTGATACCAATTTGTCACGCCCATTCCTAAACAAGCGTCATTAACACCGTCTTAGGATGAACATGATCACACAGGTCACCAACCTGTAAGCGAAATCTTAACATAATCCCAAAGATAGAAATCTTATAGGAATACATAACACCATATTAAATAAATACAAACCATCTCATAATCCTCCAACATATCATTAAGAGAACTCTTAAGTCACACTTATAAATATTTACAAAACCACAAAATAAACAAAACTCCAACAAGACTTTAATACAATGTACACAACTAATAACTCAACTAATGAGCTTCTCGAGGCTCTCCAACTCAACACCAACAGTGGAATGGACTTTTCTCCATTTTTCTGCAAAATAACCTGTGTGGGTGTGAACTATATATCAACGTGCTCACAAGATAATCAAACTCATAAAGAAGGAATGATAAACATCCACTGAATTAATCATCAATAGATAATACACCATCAACAATAAACAAAATCCCTCTTGTGATGTAATGCATGATACACCACATATGTGTGCGCTATTTTGATAACATTGACCCAATATATTGATGGCTTGTTATCAAGGATGTCCCACATCAACACCCTTTAGGTTAGCCCCACATTGGCTAAATTTTAAGTTAGTCACACATCAACTAAACCTCCTCCGAACAATGCAAGATATGTACACAAAATGTATTGTATGCAAATGCCATCGCATAATCCAATAATCACCACCATTGTAGACAATAAAACATTCAATGCATTATGAATAAGATCATCTTATATTCCTACCTGATACTTGTCTTATACACATCGTCGCGTCACTCATTTGGCTGAACCGGAGTGTTTTGATCCGCTTTTGAACCTACCAAACACCACCACATCAAACTTGATGAAATAGATGTTATAATTCATAACCAATGTATGATTATAGCTTATACACCTTAAACATGCAATTTAGAACACCAATAATGTATTAGAATTCAATAGGATGTTAAACCCTTCCCCTATGCAATGTAATGTCAACTTTAAACTATAATGTCTCATAAGTCACAAGGATTTAAAGTACCAAATTTATATCACTAGAAAGATATATGAATATACTTTTCGACAATTCAAACGGTGCATCAATCCGAGTTTCCTAGAGAAAGTTATGGTCATTTCACTCAAAAGTGTCAAAGTTATCAGAAAGAGTTTGTTGGGGCAAGAAGGTAACGAGAAAGTAACGAGACTTACTGGATAAGTTCGTTGGAGCGAGAAGGTAGCGAGACTTACTGGATAAATAAGTTCGCTGGAGTGAGCAGGCAGCAAAAAGGTAGCGAGACTTACTAGATAAGTTCGCTGGGGTGAGAAGCCAGCGAGACTTTAGCGAGATCTACTGGACATGGCTCGAAATGGCTTCCTAACCCAAGGTTTCTCCACTCCAATCCACCATAACACTTCACATAAGCTCACCAAAGACTCCAAAATGCAATACCAAGCTAGAAGTAAGATTAAAGACATCCAAGAACATGTTCACCAAGATGAATCAAGGCTTTCACCATAAAAGCCCTTACCCCCTTTTCTCCTCCATCACTTCAATTCTCACCTTCATGGCATGAATTGATATGTTAACATACACAATCAACAAATATGCAATGAAACAAACATAAACATAAGATCTCTCACCTTTAACAATGAAATCACAAGCTTCCCCTTCAAATTTCTCCTCTTCTCTTCTTTCCTATTCTTTTCTCTCTTTTCTCTCACTTTCTTTCTTGCCAAACAATTTTATTATACAAGCTCCTCTCTTCTCTCTCCTCTCCTTGTCTTGAAGACAATTATAGATGCAAAATATATCTATCATTCCACATGTCACATACACACACTTGCTAGCAACATTAGTGAAACACACACCTCTCACACATGAAGCACACACCTAGGTGTCTTAGGGTTAAACCCCCACCTAGCACCTCCTTGCTTCCCTAATCCATCTCTCATCTACATGATTAACATAATTAATCACACTTATCATAATTCATCATGATTAACATAAGCTAAGCATGAAGATTAATTAAAATAATTAATCATGAATTAAGCTCACTAATCATGCTTAAAAACATGATAATCCCCCAAATGCAAGCCCTCATTAAACCATGCTAAACAAGCATCTTGATTAAGGATAATCATCCACCATAAACATGCTATTAAGTTAAGCATGATGTTAACCAAGTTAGGGTTTTACACCGGATGTCTTTTATTCCCTTTAGTGCCTATTGGATTTGTAATAACCTCAGCGGAACCCTTAGCCCTGCGATTGGAATATAATCACTTAATGGTTGTAATAGAGATTGAGACTTATACAAATCTATCAATAAATTATGTGAATTAAAAACATTGTATAAATTATGTAACATTACCAATTAAAGACATTAACACAATGTATTGCCGATCAAGCTTGATAAGATTCGATCTTCTTTTGCACTTTCGATGTGTACGTCAATCCCTTATATGCGACACGATCAATTTGTACTCGTTTTTTGGTGACAGTTGCCACCAAATGGTAGAATGTAACCTGAACACATTCAATTATAGGCAAGTCTCGTGCACCTCTAAAGACATTATTATAGCACTCTGAATCGTTGGTGGTTATAACTCCCCAACGATAACCTCCGTCATGGGCCAATGTCCACTTCCTAGGGTCCTTATTGCTTAGGTCACGAAATGCTTTTGTCGCCAACTCTGTTTGTAAATTTTTAATCTCATCCATTGCCTCGTCGAACTTGCGCACTTGACCAACAGTTTCAGCTTTCCATATAAGATCCTTAACTTTAGCATTGTTGAACTTTTTTTGGTAATTACTTTTAAAGTGCCTAAGGTAATATTGATGGACTCCAACTTGTTGTCCGTCTCGTGGTCTTTCTCAATAATCTTTTACTACGCTTAATATGGCTGCATGCCAATTAGAAATCATTGTGATTCCTCTTTCCGTGGCACAATAAGATTCCTGACATAGTAGATAAATCATGACCAATCACGATAGTTTTTCGATTCAACTACTGTGAAAGCTAAAGGGAAAACAATGTTGGCAATAATTTTGGCCACATCAATCAATAACACTCCTATATATTTCCCACAAAGATGGGTACCATCGATACATATCATTGGAAGGCAGTGGTTGAAGCCTTCAATGCATGGCCGGAATGCCCAGAAAATTCTGTCCAGAGCAACTTTGGTAGATATTCCAATGTCACGTGTTTCCAAAATCACAGCTGTGCCTGGGTTCTTAAACTCCAACGATCTCATATATCTTGGTAGCTTTTCATAGGACTCATCCCAATCCCTGAAAACTATCACAATGGCCTTTGTTTTTCATAGCCATGCTTTTTTGTATGAGACTGTGAAACCAACACTATTTTTTACACTTTCAACTATGAAAGCTATCTTCCATCCAAGGTCTTCCTGTACACCACAACAAAAAAATACTCAATCTTTATATTGATATGAGCATTAATGCATAATATCCAAACATTTTACTTTCAATTTAGAATTCATAGTAACTTACCTCACCTTGTGTCTTAATCATATGTGCAATGAATGTCGAATTAAGGTTACGGTGATCCAAACTCTCCATCTCATGTAAACATGTATGAAACCCAGAGTATTGCGTGATCTCAAACAAAGTATGCTTCTTCTTTAAACAGGCACGCAGTTTCCATGGGTAATCGTGACTGCACCTGGTGCTCAAAACCTTTTTATTTGTTTCTACAACATAATAATATTTGTTCCTCTTCACATAATACCAATTACATGCATGGATCACTGCATCCTTATCTTTAAAAACCATCCCTTTTGCAAACTCTGGATAAGGATCTGACCATGTCAGACCACGATAGTATAAGTCTCGACTAGTTACGGAATCATCTACCCCATCCAAGTTCGTAAAAAAGGGCACCAGATTGTCATTCAATTCAAAAAGGTTCACTTGTTCTTGCCCATCGTCATCAAAGTAGCTAACATCTTCCTCTAATTGATTGGATTGAATAACATCTACATCTTCATCTTCATCTACCCCTCTACTAATCTCATCAAGGCCCACAAGTCGTTTTACAGGATCCATACTTGCACTGGGACCTCCCGCCTCTACGCACCCCCCTTGGCCCGAAGCATATTGTAGGTGATGTGTGGGTGGATTGTCAAATTCATGCAATTGTTCAACATTGCTCCAACCTTTTGAGTAATCATTGTATGGAGTGAAAAGGTTAGACATTGGTTGCCCCAACGCATCCTCTGGGATTGTGCTTCGACTACTCTGCCCAACTGTAAGCATTCTAGTAAATGTCCTCAAGGTTGATACATCACCTCTCCCTGCCAAGATTTCACCGTAAGACTGAACATTTCCCCAATTGAAATCAGGATGACTGTGACTATTGGTCATTGTGGAGATGTCTTTCTCAATGTACATTTTAACACAATACATATCAAGATATCTCGAAGGGAGATTTAACACAGTTTGCAATGTCCCGTCGTCTTTCACCAACGACTTCTTATATAACCATAATTTTTCATTTCGTCTAACAAGGTATCTACATATGAACTTTATGTTTACATATTCTCCATACTCATCCATCTTAGGAATGATCATGTCCCGTAACCCACCAAATGAGGTTTCAGTTCTACATTATAATATCTACTAACCTCTATATCATAGGTTATACCTTCTCGGTGATCTCGTACTATCTTTCTCCCATAATAAAATAGTATCATTGTCGTCATTACTTATATGTGCCTACCATCAAACAAATAATAACAATATTCAGAAGAAGAATATTCAACAAAGACTTGCATTACGAGGATAACCACCATTGGCACTAATCAGCACATTCTCTGGAAGTTTATATAACTAAATCTCAAAAAAGCACATATGCAAAAGTATCAATGCAAAAATAAGTGTGAGAGAACTTTGTGAGTAGAAAGTTTGACAATATAGCACTTAGAGTTCCTCCTACAGTGGTTTTGAAGGTATAGAGTCCTCACATTAATCAAAATAAACTGATTTTAATAACGGATAAATACGATGGTGGAGGAGAATACAAGTTATTACAAATGTTTAGTTATCCTGATATTTTGCCTATTGCAAGACCTAGATAAATACTAGCTGAGGGCCATCAGATTCATCCTACAACCTTGATCTATTTCTGGTTTGAACTCGGGACCTATTAGAAGTTCATTTCCATTGGGAGCTTACGTGAATGACTACTTGTCTTTGTTATTTCTGTGTCTATTCAGCATGAATCCTACTTGTTGAATTTGGTTCAACTGATAAAAAAGAAACATAAAATGAAACCAATGAAACGTAAGGTATTTAAGCCTACAATTTTGGAATCCTCATTTGATTCTTTCATTTAGAAGTCCCACATCTCTTTTTCTACCCATAGAATTCGAAATTAAAAGGGCCTTGTTTTAGTTGTTCTGTATTAAGGAATACATGCACAATTCTTTTCTTTAACTTACCAACTTGGATTACTTTAGTTGAAGTTTTATTTTCAGCTTTTCTACTTCGGGGTTAGAATAGCAAGCAATAGCTAAAAAAGAGTATTAATCTCACATTATTTCAATAATATGTGGCAAGTGAGGGGATTTCTACAGTGAGATAGGGCATTTAACCCAAGTGAAGCATTAATCCCGCATTATTTCAATTCATCAGTTTATTTTCTTCATTTTCAAAATTAATCTAGTTATTGTAACTATCCTAAAAAATGGAATATGAAAGTGTAGTAAAGAATAGAGGTTCAGTACATGGTCATTGATTGTATTTTATAACAGAAGGTGTTGATTGACAGAGAAATAAATAAAAAGAATGCAAATTGACAGAGAAATGAATAAAGAGAATGCAAATGAAGTGAATGCATTCTTTGAAAATTGAAGAAGCAAAAAGCATACCTTTAAAACTTGAATCAACGGGGCAATTGAGCTAGGGCTACGGCTACACGCGCTGAAGATCACGTGAACGATGAGTGTGAGATTGAGAGTGAGAGTGAGAGAATTTGAACGAGAGAGAGAGAGAGATCACAAGACGCAGCTGTGTTGTGGAGCAGAGTTAAAGCTTTTATCCCGCATGAAACTGCCAATTGAAATGACGATTTTAATGAAATTGCCATTTGAATTAGTGATTTCTTAAAATCTCCTTTTTAATTGGCGATTTCAAGTATTTCCAGCATTAGCTTCTATACGATTGTAATACACAAGTTAAAAATGCCAATTCAAATGGCAATTTCAATAAAAACGCTAATCCAATTAGCAGTGAATTTGGGTTGCTGAATAAAGTCAAAACAACACCCAAGCTTGGAATTAAGCCCAAAAAATGGCTCTGTCAGAGAAAATGCCCAATCATCTCATGCATCAAGGATGTTCATTTTTGGCTTATTTGCAATTCTATAATCATGACTTTTCAACAATGATTTTGAAAATTAATTTTGTGGGTTTAAAGTTGTAATACCCTACATCCTTGTATTTGATTACGTTTGTATTACATTGATTTATATGTGTTTAACTGAACATTATCCTTGATTGATGTAAAGTTTTACTCGCTAATTTTTTTTTATTTGTAGATAAGTGCATCCTTTGAGTTATGTATTTTTCGTAATTGATAAAAAAAAAAAAAAATGCTTGATTTTCATAAGATAGAAATACCACTTAAAGTAATTGAGATGATTAATTGATTTTACTTAATGTTAATTGTATTTTAGATTCTTTGCATTACTAGACTAAGTGAGATTAATTGGATTAAGTGCAATTAAAAAGCAAGTGTGATTAATTAGACCTATGGCTTGATTAGTTTTACCAGACTTTGATAAATTAGTGGATAGCGACTCACCCACTTGGTTGCATGAGAGAGTGCTACCTCACTATAAGGAACACTCTCCTCACTTCCTAAAAGGACGTGTGTCCCACTATGCATTTGTCTTGCAAATGCAAGCCTTGTATAACTTGGATTCTCATTTCATGCATTGTAGAGGGAGAGTGAAATTTTAAAGAGAGCTCAAATATGGCAAGTGGAAAAATATGCGGGAAAGTTGTGAAAATACAAGATAAATTCTCACATACTTGGAACCAAGGTCAGAAATCTCACCTTACATTTATATTCTCCTAGTAAACGGGCTAAAACTCACTTTAAGACCCACTTCATGCTCTAAATTCATGAGCATGAATTAACAAGATAAAAAACTTGAAACCCATTTTTCATGAACTCACTCTTGATGCATGCTCAAGTTGTAATGTTTAGAGACCTAATTAAGACTTGGAAATTGCATATGATATCTTAGAATTGCCACTTTTAGAACCAGGAAAAAGGCTTATTCAATCGATATCTAGAAAATTTGCTACTCGTCGCTGGCTATTCTGGCAATGAGAATTATAACTTGATTGTACGAACCAAGTCCGATATCCTTTGCTAACTGAAGTAAACTATTCTCAAAGACAAAATTAATCTTTTTCGCCCTTAATTAACAATCCCCTAGGATGGTGGGCAGAGCTGGAAACACTGCCCTTGCTCTCAAAGCCCTAATAAGGAAGGGTAGGGAAAGGATAATTTTGTAGAATTACCATTAGAAAAACCTTTATTCAGTCTCAAAAGCCTAATATAAGGCTATAGAACGATAATTACATGACCCCATTGTAGTACTTTATTAGAGAGAAGAAAAAAATAGTCTTAAAAAAAGATTTACTCATAGAAGAAAGTTACCTTACCCCCCTCATGATCAATCCCCCTTGGCGAGAGACTCCTCGGTATTGTTGCTACAGAATAAAAGGTTCTCCCTTACTCTATTCCTGAAGGAATGACGAGATGGGTTACTGGTTATGTGAGATAAAGCTCCCTGCCTAAACTAAAAGTAAATAAAGGATTGTACGTAGATTAAAGTAATAACACACAAAAATCCATTATGGATGTGAAGTACAGTGCGTACAATAATATATTCAAGTAGTTAACGACAGAACTAAAAGATAGATACATTGGGTCATTCGCTTACTCCCTTGTATGCACTTCCCCTTCCCCTTCCCCTTCCCCTTCCCCTTCCCCTTGGCTTTTTGGTGCTACGGGGAAAGAGCTATGAGTGAGTGAGTACGTTCCCTCACTTCCACTAAAGATAAAGGGAAATTGCATGACTAACTGCTCGGGCCCCATATATATATATATATATATGCCCATGGGGGGTCCCCATCACTCATTGGATAGAGATCTAAAAAATGAGAATTACAAAAAGTGATGATAGAAAAGTGTTTGGTTTCTCAGTTCTAGTACCCTTAAGGCTAACATAATTAACCTTCAGGTAACATAATTAACCTGCAGCTTGCTCTTCTTGTCCAATTAATATCTACTATAAGGATTGAAAGCCCATGTCTAAGGGAAACTAAGCTGCTGAGACTTATGAATGAAGCAAGTCAAAACACCCTATCCTGTCCTATCCTATCCTATCCTATTCTATCCTATCAGTGGCAAGAAGGGCTGTCATTGACAAAAACACCTTCAATTATAGACTACTTCGGCTGTCAAGTCCTTCATTAGCAGGTTATTGCAATTTGGTCCTTCGTACTTTGCAGAAATGGTAAGTTCAAAGTCACGCTAGTCACCTTAAAACAGTTGTGAACATTTTTGTGAGGAGGCTTGGCCTTATATATTTTTAGTTTGATAGTGTTTATATGGTGCAATGTTATGACAAATGATTCCCGTGTATGGCTTAATTATCTAGGGTTATTGCTAAGAACCAAATGATTGAAGACTTGATAACTATTTGATCAAGTAACTTAAAAAGACTATTAAAGGCTTGATGTGAGTGATGTACTAGATACTTGGAGCTATTCTTTTTAACATGAATTATTTACAATTATATATCTTTCTTTGATACAAATGGTATGTGATTTTGAAAATTCTTGGACTTATTTAGTTGTGACATATTTGAAGTTGTGTTTTAAATGTATTATGTGCCAAGCATTCTATCTTGAGATGCTCAAAATAAGCGATTATATATTATTTAGGGAGATGTTTCCTAGGGTCACATGATCCGTTGCGCGTTCTATACATATGTAAGAATTTATATATATATATATATATATATATTTGATATCACGTAAGAATCTATCTAGTTGTGCCTAGGGGGGTGAGTACACTATTAATTATGTTGATTACATGAAGGAAGTTATGGTTATTTTTCATTGTGATAGAAAAGCAAAAAAATGATTACTCTTTTACTATTCATTTTGAACGGGAATATTTAGCAAGTTGTCTATAGATAACTAAGAATGCTCCTTGTATCTACCTTATTCACTAGGTTAGTTTTGCTCGTACCGTTATTGACCATTTCAGGGATTGGAAACTAAGACTAAAGCACGTGGCTACAATTTGAATGGATGTGATTGAGGATGTGCTAAGTGCTTGTGGAACATAATTGGCATAACTCAAATGAAATTATATATAACTACTACTACTACTACTACTACTCAAAGTA
Organism: Euryodendron excelsum; assembly: GCA_033060915.1. Lineage (NCBI taxonomy): Eukaryota > Viridiplantae > Streptophyta > Magnoliopsida > Ericales > Pentaphylacaceae > Euryodendron > Euryodendron excelsum. Next base: position 32,087,708 of record CM065377.1, read on the forward strand.
CATCTTGATGTTTCTTCCTCTTATTTTGTACATGGTTTCACAGAATGCTACTTATTACAAGGGGTAGCCTATTTATTTGAAGAAACAAATAAAGCAATGCTAAGAGCTTCTCCTTTATCGACGTCTCTCCCCCAACTTTCCTGAAAATAGTTTTTTCATTTCAAATAGGGTAAGGGAGAGAGGGATATTTTCTACAACAATGAAGACTCTTCTTCTTAATTGCCAAAACTGATTTTGTGCAAAGCAATTGGGGATGCAGGGATTGGTTTTCTGGTTTTTAATTCAAAGAAAGTCTCAGTTTTAGCTTCCGATATTACCTGGAAGAACAGCGGCAATGTACAAATGTTCTCAATTCATTAACTAAAGCCCTCCTTATCTTCTAATTGACTGCTTAGAAGAAAATTCCAATTTTTGTTTTTGGTTTATTATAGTTAGGTAGACTGAATGATGATTTCCTCCCATACATTGAAAGCTCAGTTTTCACAATTTCCTGAAGCATGCAGCATGCGCTAATTGTACAAAAGGGCATGCTCCCTCTTTGATATAATAAGATAAAATAAAAATAAGGGTAGTTAGCGAACAAGGCTCACCCACAACGGGGTCTGGAGAGGATCAAATGGACGCAACCTATGACCTTTCTACATTTTTTTGCCTGTTCTAAAATTAAAATCTTAAAAAGAATTTAAAAAAAAAAAAATACAAAACAAAAGTTACATTCCTATCCCTATACAGCAGCTTTATCTAGAACATCAGGGACAGCTTCATTGTCATCCTCGAGCTCACTTTCAGTTGCTGATATCAAAGAAGCTGACTGGATCTTTCCAGCGTGCTCAAGCCGCATCAAAATGACTCCCCTGGAAAAGAAATAATACAAAATAAATAAAAAGAATTGAGAGAGAGAGAGAGTGTGTGTGTGTGTGTGTGCACGCGTGACCCTCAAATAATAAATAAAAAAAACTAAATGACACCACCCCATATCTATCATAAAACAATTGCTCTGTCAAAAGCTGAGCTATTATTAATCTTGAAATGAGAAGAGCTGGGACAAACAGTATAAATCTAAGCTGGAATCCAGGATTTACACGCCTAGAGACTAAAATGCTCCAATTTTTATGTGAACAAACGTGACTATCAGCTGCTTTGACATCTTCATTGTAAAAGGCGAGTTGGCATGAATTTTGCCAACTCTCACCCTTAAGCTGCAATAAACCTCACCATGCTAACAAAGTCATTCATGCACTGGCAAAAATAAATGAGTCAAGTTGTGGCTAATGTGGGTGAGTGCTTAGCACCAAGCCTCAACTGCATGCATCAGCAAAAATAAGTTTCATTGTCAAATGAAGTTAGGAATTAAAAAATGGAAGGATCTAACTGATGGATCATCAAATCGACTAGAATTTGACAAACTGTAGGTGCTAGATGATTTTGCACTAAGTTGCAATGTTAGAAGATATAATTAAACAACTTTTTTTTTCTCATATTTACCTTGCATATCGTGACTGTATGGAAACATCCCGAACTTTTATTCGGTTGACTGTCCCGCTCTGGCTCAAGAGTACCACTTCTTCATCACTTTCACCATCATCTGTTTACGACATTCAGGACCACCATCAACCTCAGTAGTGAATAGAAATACTCAAACATACACCAAAACAGAGGCAGAACTATATAATGTAGGGAGGGTGCCATGGCAGCCCAAGCTTTTGTGGAACCCTCCAATACATAGTATATCTACATACATATATATGATGACCCAAAAAAAATGTAATATACCGGCAAACCCCGCAATTTATAGAGTTCAATTTGATAAATTGCAATGTAAGATTTATGAATACTGCTATACTCAATCCCTTTTCTCACTCCTAAACACAAGGTTGTGGGACTCACAGAAATAAATTCACGAGTCCCACAGCCTTGTCTCTAGGATTGAGAAAAGTGATTGTGTACCATTTTTCCAAAATTTATTTGCAGAAGTGGGCACCAAAATGCAACGTGGTCAAGGATATTGCTTTCCCTATTGTGCCTAAACTCTTGTATTGCTTTTCATGACGTCATATTTTGTGTTCTGCTTGTGTAAATAAATGTTATAGTGTCGGTGCACCATAATTAAACTCCAATTTAAATCCCTCCTTAAGGCCCTAACTCAATAAAATATTATTTGCACAGTGAACAGTGGTAAAATTGTGTTTCGTTTTGGCACCCCCAAAAACAAATATTGGGTCCGCCCTGCCCTAAAAGAATGGCTCTAAACACCACAAAAACTTACCAGCCAAGGAGAACCCAACTACAAATACTGCTACCAAGCGATCTTCAGATGAAAACTATAAAACGGGAGCAGAGAAAATGTCATGTCAGAAGTAGCAGGAGCAAAATAAGAATTCAATTATCTTTTTCATTTTTCATTTTTCTGAAGTAATTCATCAACGTACCTTGTAGCCTATCAAACCAACCCTATTCAAAGGTGACATGCGAAAGCTACTGAGAGGAACTCGCTTTCCAAAACCACTCTCTGACACAAACAACAACCATGGGCCACTCATGACCCTGCCACTGTTTCAAAAATAAATCAATGACTAGAAAGGAAATAGTATGGCAAAATAATTGTGCACATTGCTCACTGTGTAAACAAGCAGCAGAACCTAATGATTGCCAAAAATAGAAGGTTTTGAACATGATAGAAATTGCAACAGTCAAGGGGGCAAATCAACACAAGTTCCACTTCTCAACTATCTTAAGAACTATTGTCGACTTGAGGGAAACAAGGCTACAAAGACATTGCGCACCTTTCAAAAAACAGTATCAAGTGATAAGGCACGAATACAGTATGGACTTGGTGATCTATACAGAACATCATGAACAGCAAATTAGAACTAGAAAAAACTGTACCAGAATATCAGCTGGATATGGCCATACTAATAACTGGACTAACAAGTATAACAGGGAGAAGAGAGTTTTATACACAGAGGGCAGAGGATCAATCAAACGACAGTAAAAGTCCAAAAAGAGGGAACAAAAAATTACTCCAGTTTTCTCAGTCAATGGAGTTTGACTGACAACTATACAGAAACCCAATAAAGTAGCAACTCAGTAAGTGGTATGATGCTTGGTAATTATAGATGGCAAATCCATGAAATTGGTTCAGGAATTACCGGCCCTGGTTAGCTTCTGAAATCCTCTCCAACTCTTTATGCAAGATTGCTGGTATTATGTCCATGCTTGCCATTTTATCCCCTTCTTTTAGCTTCATTGCAATTGAACCCCTAGTTTTTCTTCCAAGAGCTCGAATCTAAGCCAAAATTACCACAAAACACAGAAAACATCAGTAGAAATGTAGAACTGAAACTTTAGCAAATGACCTGCAGAACCGTGAGGTAATGACAATCATGCAATGAATCACCCATAAAGAGAACTATGGGCCAGATGAAACAATGATATCAAGATCCTATCTACAAAAAAAAAAAAAAAAGAAAAGGAAACAAAGATATCAAGTAAAAAGATTTCTAGCAGGGTAGCTGTTAGATATTTCACTTAGAACAAGACAGTTCATTGATATTCCTGATATAGCAGATGCTATCACACGTACAATCATACTCCTCAATTTGATGGAATTGTTTAATACCTTATTCAAGGCAACATAACAATATTCTTTGGAAACCAAAAAGAAGAATCTATTCGTCGGAGAAATGAGAGATAATTGTCCCATCACGGAAAATTATTGGATTCTTGGGATGAAATAATTTATTTAATATGATAAAGGATTCGGTATAGTTGGCCGTGAAAGTACAGTGCGCCCCCCCCCCCCCCCCCCCCCCCCCCCCCCCCCCCCCCCCCCCCCCCCCCCCCCCCGCCCCCCCCCCCCCCCCCTCCTTCCATTTTGAAAGGATTAAGTGTCACCGAAGTTATGACTAAACCCAATGATTTAAAACAAAGATAAGATAAAGGATCCCAGAACAAGGGAACATGCCTTTTTTGTGATTTATTTCTATCAAAGAATCATACAAACGATTCACACCCCCCTTCTTTTTCCTCCCACCCCACCAAAGAAAATCAAACTATAGCACCAACATTTCAGCGTTCAATCAAGCAGAGATGAGGTCTAAAAAAATAAAGATTTCCTACTTAGCAGAGGTAATAATACATGGTATAACATCCTAAACGAGTTGGATGGCACCGAAGGGTCAACACATAATTATATGTTTAGGTTGGTTGGAACTGACTTTTGGCAGCAATCCAATCTCTTGAAATGATCAAAAGTTTTTATGACATTATCATTCTCAAATACTTCAAACTATTCTTCTTTATTAAATGAACTGATAATTGTAAGCCAGATAGTTAATTTTCTAGTTAAGATTCTCCTTGATGATAATTATCATGGTTTGTAGATAAAGTCCAACAACCCCCCCCCCCCCAAAAAAAAAAAAAAAAAACAAAAATCAAAGCAGAAAAACAAATAACCAGAAACAAACAGTTCTTCAGCTTGCAAAAGCTCACAGATGTGAATCCCTGTAAACTGAGGTAAACAAGCTTAACAAAAGCAATAAATGCAAGTGATCCCTTCACTACAACACACTCAGGCACAAAAAATTATTTTATTTGTTCTATTATGCCCTTTGATCACACTCACTCTCACTCTCACACACACACATGCACATACACAAACAAACAATATAATCTAAAAGGAAAACCAGAAGGAAAAAACAAAAATAAGGAAACAAGAGCGTATATTCTTTCTTTGCTCATGTTATTTCTAGAAATAAAACGGCCTTTGTCTACATCTATCCAATTTAATATTGGTTAAATCAGCATTTGCCATTAATCTATAGGACATGACGTACAGAAATAAGAAAGATAACATACAATCTTGCAGGAACTCAGAATAACCATTCCATTTTGTGAAGCCATGGCCACAAGGTCATCGTTTACGCAACGACGGACCCATTTCAGTTCATCACCAGGAACCTGAGAAGTTTAATGTATAAGGCCCAAAACTACACCAAGGGACATTACCTACCAAAATAAAGTAATGCAAGAAATCAGAGAACAAACCAACTGAATCGCTATAATCCCTGTTGACCTGATTGATGAGAAATAGTTCAAAGATACTTTCTTGATGTAGCCCTTTGCAGTAAGCATTAGAAGATACTGATCTCCAGAAAACTCACTCACAGGAATAATAGAAGTTATTCTCTCACCATCAGATAAGGACAAAATCTGGCTCCACCATGAAAACAAGGATAACCTTTAGAAAACAGGAAAAAGATTACAGACAAATATTTGGCTGGTTGGACGAGGAAGGTTCAGTACCTGAACAAGTGGTGTGCCAGCAGCAGCCCTGGTGCATTCTGGAATTTTATATGCCCGAGCTGAGTACACTATTCCCCTATCACTGCAAAGTAGTGTTTGTTTATGACGCCAGGACGTAAAATAACTATGCTACAGAGCCAAGATTGTTGCTCCAAGGGGGAAATTGACAACCCAAGTCCAATGCAAAATGTTTGATATGATCAGTAAATAGAGATCCATGAGTGCATAATACCCATATTCTACCTTCACTTTTTGCTGGGCTCAGTAGGTAGTCCAACAAAACACTCAGTTAAGACATTTTACAGCCACTTGAACAGTCAAAAACAAGAAGAAAAGAAAACAAGAAGGGATAAAAAAAAATAAAAAGAAAAGGGAAAGAAAGAAAGCAAATGATGACTATTGGGTGTTTAAATGCTTGCAGACTCAAAGCGTCAAAGCTCAAGCTATGTGGTTCATTCCTATCTAAATTTTATTTGGTCAAGATTATAAAAATTAAGACAGACCTAGTTCAGTTCATTCTTGGTTGGTGCCAAATCAACTTATTCCAAATGATGTTGCACTGATAATTCATGTTCGAAAAGCAAAGGAGAAAAACAGATTTTAGACCTCAAACAGAACCTAGGAAAACGTTTATAGTGGATAAATAAATAAATAAGAAGGTAGGAGAATGAATCCAACACAATCAATAGAAGATGAAAATTAAAGCATATGAGAAGTACCTGAAATATAGGACACGGTCATGGGCATGACAAACAAGGAAATCAGACATTGTATCATTGACTCTCAATTTCCCAACTGATTTACCAATGGTTCCACGATTTTGAAGATTGAATGTGTTAGGCTTCATTCGCTTAAGATAACCCTTTTCACTAAGTGCCTGGAATTAAAAACCAAGAACTGCTAAGAGTAAGAAGATCATAAAAAGCAACAAGTTTTACATGGTGCATAATAGTGCGTGAGTTAAGTACCAGTAGCATTTCCTCATTTGGGATAACATCTATTTCTTCAAGTTGGCCACTATCAGTGTCCTCCAACGATGAACGCCTCGGAGTGGAAAACTTGTTCTTTACTTCAATTGCTTCTTGTTCTATCAACTGGAAAGTAGAAAAAGATGCAAAGATCACCCAAACAAGCTAATGGATGACAAATAATGATTACATAAATAAAAGAAAGACCAAATTGTCTTTCTACATTTACAAGAAAATTAGAGGATATTGTAGTAGTATACCCATGAGAAGGGGGGAAAAAAAGTTGTGAATCTTTCTGCAAAGAAAACTATAATCGACAAGACTATCATCGCTTATGGAGAAAGATGCGGAATAAAAGGGGATCCCTGCAGCATAGTTTATGTTTACTACTATTCTTTACATTTAGAGAAAATAACAAATCACTTCTAAGGAATACTTTAATCCGAAAGACCCACAAACTTGGGGGTTGCAGCACTTTTTTGACTCTAGGGACATTTATTAATGTTTATCTCAAAACAGTTAAAAATATAACTAAACCAAACAACATGAACCAACAAGAGAAACCTAATTTCCAACTCCTTGCAACTAGGATTTCTTTCTTGTAATAAGTAAAAACACTGAAGTGAAATAAGCTTTTGGAACCCTAAAATGAGGGCTATGGTTCCCACAACAATAGAGAATCGTCTTTGGTCCAAGGAAAGTGTGTGATAGCTTTAGGATAGTTTTCTAGTTTATTTATAATTTATTAAGCTTCAGAAGTGTAGGGTATATTGATAATTTTGCAATTTGCTGGATATAAATTGTAGAACAGGTCTATGTTTTGTATTGGGTGGGTCAAGTTATGTTTTTCGAATCTTTCATATGCTTTTAGCATGTGTAGAATTTTTTGTTTTCATGAGTATTGTATTAAAGAAAGCACCACAAAAGGGGGCACAACCATGTACACACCAAGTATACAAAAGGACTATGCACCCACAACCACTCCTAAATATCTACAGAATATATATAGATAGCCCCAAAAGGCAACAAAAGAAGACAGAAAAAGGGCATGCTTCCCTCATCCAAAAAAACAAAGAAACAAGCTCAGTACCCTTCACACTAAGGACTGAACTCTCCTCTCCTTCAAAAGATCCCCTATTTCCTCACTTCAGTAACACCACATCAGACATAAAGGAGCAGTAACCCAAGCATTTCTATCCCAGTTTCCAATCCCTAGGGCAATCCTTACTCCCTGGGGCATCACCCACTCAACACCAAACACTAAAAAGAGTAAGTTCCAAACCTCTCTTGCCACTGAAGAGTGAAGAAGCAGATGGTTGATGCTTTCCCCATACCTCTTGCACATACAACACCAGTCCAAGAAAATTACGCCTCGTCCTCAGATTATCACCCTCCCAAACCAAGGTATCCCCTTGCCCTGACTGCACTTCCAATTTTTGAAGCCATTCAAACGACTGTCAAAAAACTCCACTTCCCAATCCTGCAGTGATCTTCTAAACTAGGGAGACCACGCACCACCAAAGAAAAGGAAAACCAACAATCTACCACTGAGGCGATATACTGTGATTCTGAACAACTCTAGAAAGTCCTCCTTAATCGGTGCCAGCCCAAATCAAGAGTCATGATAAAACAACACCCTATGAATGTTGCCAACTTTGAACCATGTGACCTTGCAAACGTCATCCCTCAGTTTTATGATACTTTTCCAAATGGATACCCCGTGTGATTTCCTAACATCTCTACAGAGCCACTCACCTCTGTCAAGACCATACTTTCTAGCATCTCCAAATCAAACCTCCACAGCCATTTCATTAACAACGCACTATTAAATAAGACCAAATCATGGATCCCCAATCCCTCCCCCTTCACCGAGACACACATCCTTCCGTCCCACTGAATGATACTTGAATTCCTCCTCTATGCCAACCCACAGAAAATCCCTCGTCCGTTTCTCTAACCTCCTTGCAACTCATACAGGAATGATGAACAACGAAAGGAAATAAATAGGCAAACTAGATAGGGACTTTTGATAAGTGTAATTCTACTACCTTAAATTGACATTAGCTCTTCCAAGATGCCAACCTGTAGTCGAATCTCGCCACCACCCCATCCCACACTGCCATTGCTTAAAAGAGGACTCTAGAGGTAAACCCAGATAGACAGAAGACAAAGAACCTACCTGACTCCCCAAATTAGCAGCCAACAACTCAGTATCCCTCACCGAAACAAGCTCCCCAAGTCCTCCTATGCTGCCCCATAGAAGATAACCAAGTCATCAGCAAAGAACAAATATGACACAAAGATCATTTTTGGTATCCGTTGTGCCTCCTTTCTTTAAACTAGGTAGATAAAAGATGCATTCAGGCCTATGTTACATAGAGTCAGTTACATGTATCATACTAAACTGTTCCACTTAAGGCATATTGTTGGGTGCATATCCAACTAGATATGTTGGACACGTATCTTATACCCTAACCCAAATATCAAGTGTCCGACACGAATACTCACAAATTTAGAAGAGTCCATATAAAACAGGTTCTGGCTTCTTTCAAAACTACCAGATTCATGGAAAAACTATACATTGCGCCATCACCTCACCCTTGACCGCTCGCCAAAATTGCAGCAAGAAAGCAATAGACAAGCCACCAAAGCCTGGGGCTTTATCTCCACTCCAGCTATGTAAAGCCTCAATAACCTCCTCTTCTGAAAAAGGAACCTCCAACCCGCTCTTATGCCATCCACCTGCAAAATCCAGCCCTCTAGCTCAGTGTACAGCCTCTTGTAGAAGTCAACGATGCCACTAGAGATGTCCCTAACATCTGTAATCAATACTGCATCGCTAACCATGTTGCCAATATGATTCACTCTCGTATTAGCATGCACTCAAGCCAAAAATCGGCACGACACGGGCAATGCTGACACCACAATTTTGAAATATGTAGGGCACGATATGTCGGGAAGACGACAAATATTATTTATATTCACTAAGCCTTGGGCCATGAGATCTACAACAAACAATAAAACAATCCTACATGGGCAACACTCTACTTTTAGCTTGAGTGGTATCTACCACAATTCCATAGAGAATCTGTGTGTTGTTTGTTTTGTTTTGTTTTTTTTAATTTGTAAAGCTACCGTAAATCAATCTTCTCCAAGGTTTTTAAAATCAAAATTATCTTTCATACCAGAGGTCACTTGCGGGAACAATACATCACCGAAATCTCATATATTAGCCATTGTTTTTCACAGGGGCCATTCTTTGAATATTTTATTCATCCAATATATTTTGTTTATTTTTCCTATTATATGGCGATATATTGGCATGACATTCGATTCTTTTTTCTCATCCATTATTTTTTTGATATTTTTCCTATTTTTCATTATTTTCCTATATATCAATGATATTTCTAATATCTCAGCCAAAATATTTTCCTCGACTATGTTCTTGTCAGTGAAAGGCAACAGTACTTATCAAGCGAGGAATCATGTCCGTCAATCTAGTACTCGAGCTCCATGTTTCTCCAATGTTGCGATGTCGGAGTCACACATGACGCGATTGGCAAAGGATAACAAGATGAATGGCTTTATTCAGCTTGTGTAACAAGTAACCTATGTGTTCATCTGGCTAGACTTATAATTCATCAAAAATTCAGCGCACTCACTTCAGGTTGGGAATGATATTCTCAAAACCAAGCCAAAGTAGTGTGAATATAAAAAACTGAAAGGTGAAGCAAAGTAGATTGTCAGGTTGAAAACAGCTCAATTAACTCTGCTTATTTTGGGGAGGGCGAACAAATGTTGTTCGTGTCCTAGAGAAGATGTTAAGAGCTAGAAAAATACAAAGCTACTTAAGAAATTTGGAAAGAACAAAAAAATGAAAGAGACTAGTAGAGAAAAGGTTAAAAGATAGACTTCTATATTCATGTCATAGTTGAAAATTCAAAGAAGAGAAAGAAGAATGCATTGAAAAGCAAAAGGAAAATGAAACCGATGAGCATGCCTACCAGAGTCCACACTTTTACCTACACTTTTTCATAGGTCCCGACTTTCTCTTTCAATACACATATTTAATGATAAGATATAGAGATGCCTGTCCAGAAACAAATACCATTGTCTCCAACTTTGATGATAAAGCAAAAAACCAATTCCAATTTTATTACTTCGTGATGCAACCGTAATAGCCTGTTTGGAACTTGTGGAAAGGAAGGGAAAGGAAGGGAAAAGAAGAGAAAGTTACTATTTAGAATCCTTTCCTTGTTTGATTTTAGAAAGAAAATAAGAGAAAAGTGGAGAGAAAGAAGAGAGAGATTATTTTTAAACCTTTCCCTCTTTTTCCCTCCCTCTTTCCTTCATTTTCTCTCTCCTCCCCTTTCCCTTCCCTTCATTTCTTTTCCACAACTTTCAAACAGGCTGTAAGGTGTCAGATTCAACTTCAAAACTTTTATATTGAGACCAAGTTTTCTCCTACCAAAGGAAGAATGATGGAAACAACAACTGCATGTCAAATGTGAATGTCATTGATGGATCCACTGGCCCGGTGCCACATACTACCTCTAAAAGGAATGGCTAAATGTCCTCATCTTGAATTGCTTGAGTTAGAGAAATTGATAGATTAAGATGTACAGTTCAAGAGGGAACATTTTCTTTTCTGAAAAGACATGGTAGGATTTGTGGCAATTCCATTTTCGATTTCTAGAATGGTTTTCTTTCCTACTCCATAGGTTACCTCAAAATCCATTTTGAAACTTCTCTTGGGTTAGATATAGGACAATAAATAATGTATCTGAAAATGAATGAGAGAAGTGAGAACAACCACTGTCAACCCAGTGGAAGTATGTGATACATCAAGCATCGATTCCACAGATATACATATATATATATACATGTATGTGTGTGTGCGTGTGATTAAATGTTCTAGCAACAAGACTGATGTGATACAAAATCGTGTAGTGAGTTCCATAAGATTCTAGTTTCAAAAGTGAGACTGGTTCTAGCATGACACTTTTTTTTTTTAGGACATTAGTTTTTTATCTCCTCTCACATACACAGAGGAAATCCAATATGTTAACTCTGCCCTTTAAACCCAGAGGCTTAATTTAAAACACAAAGGCCTAATTTGACACATTCTTTTGGATATAAGGCGGTGTATTCCTTGGCAAGGAATTGCGATGCATTTAGAGGTGCATTTCCTTTTATAGAAAGACTTGCATGTATGGTACTACTAATTTTCAAAATTATTATAAATTTTTTAGTCGGGAGGTCCTACAATGTATGTTGTTTATTTGTACTGATGTGAATTGAATTAACAGCAGCTGACAGTTAAATTCTTCCTCATTTGACTGATTATATCCTTTGATCTTCAAGATCTTATACACTTTTTTCCAACTTGAAGTCACTAGATTCCTATAGGACTCCCGAGAGAACCATCAAAAAGGACTAGATGCACAAACAAACACAGAACAAAGTGCACAAACGAGGAAGCATTTGCGTGCTACAAAACTCGAACCCAGGACCTTCGGGAACCAAAGCTGATACCATGTTACGTTACCACTTGACCTAAAAGCTTAAATTTTTAGGTAAGAGCCCAACAATGTATATCAAGCTAACACAATTCTAAATGACGTTTATATTTTTTAAAGAGCATTAGAAAACTGTTAACTAATTTCCTTCATATATTCATTTCCTCCATTTTTACATAAGATTTCTCTAAATTTGCTCAACGAAGTTTCTTTTGTCTCTCTTGCTTCTTCTGCATGACTCTGAGCATTTACCAATATCCTTACATTTTACATATTTTCCACTAAATTTTGAATTTTCCCGAAAATTTATGCTCTTTTAACTATATTTGTGCACCTCTTGTAATTTTCTTCCCCTTTCATACAATCTCATGATTATTAATTTCATCCTACACTGCTTTAGATGGTCATGTCTACGAGTTTTACTTCAACGCATTTACCGCATATGTAGCCATCTTGAATTAGCATACACAAATCCTGCCAAACATTCACCATTGATCAATACCCATCATCCATGCCACGTGCTCCACTCCAAGTTCTCAAAAACATGCTATTTACATTCCTAGATTCTTTTTGGGAAAGCCAAATGAGATGATGCCATAATGGTAGGGAATTGGCAGTCCTATGCATTCATTAACAGAGACTGAGTAGATTCAATAAAAAGGGAGGACAAGAAATACAAGCCACTGCCAAAATGACCTAGAATAAGAACTGGAGCTACTACTATATGTACATGCTATCAACATCCAAGTCATAGCTAATAATAGTGAATCACACCCACTTACATGATGGGAGAAAAAAGATACTAGAAATTCTTATGATCCAAAAAAGATACAAAATTCGTATATAAAATACAGTGCACAATTCAAAATTAGATTCATTACACATTACAAACAAACCTACAACCTGAATCTTTTATCCTTAAAACACATGAAATCTTGTATAACCAGACTGTTACGCCTCTATAGGAAAATATCTACCTGGAGTATTTTCTTTTTGCTTGACAAAAGTTCCTGTAACTTGTATATCTGTTCCATCAAGGATTTATATTCATCGACAAACTTATTTCTCTGCAAAAGTATGATTATGAAAACTATTCAAATGATGGTTAAACAAAAGCAAAAGCTCGAGAAATATAAGTAAGCAAATGTAAAACAACAATAATTCATAGCGTAATTGCTATGTACCTCAAGCAATGTAAGCTTTCTCAGGTTTATGTCTAATATGGCTTCAGCTTGTTTTCCAGACAAGTTGAAATCTGCAACAAAACAATAGTAATAATAGTAAAAATTTCTACACTGTACAAGAGGCATTTTTTCTAAAGCAATCAAAACAAGATAATCACACTCTTTGCACTAACTTCACTCAACTACTTACAAAATAGTTTATTCAACTACCTACAATTTTCTAAAGCAAAAAAAAAAGCAAAATAACCATACAGTAAGTCAACGACATAATTGCATATCCATAATATGAGTGCACACAAAATCTTATTCATTGGAAAACCTTATACTAAATTTAGCACAGTTCTTCAACTAACACCAAAGAGCATTAGGTTAAGGATTTAAGATCCGACAGCCTTACCAAACTACATAAGCATTCCCAAGTTAACAATTATTTAGTGGATGTAAGTACATGTGCCACGACCCAAACCCCACTTATATGGATTAAGGTCATAACCAGCCAGTAGCATAGCTACCAAAAGCCTAACACATCAATTTAGGTTGATCATCTGTTCATTTGTCCATAATATAGATAATAGCAGAAGCATAATATAGTGTTGTGCATTCAACAACTCCACAACAAGTGCCAAAGTTTCCAACACATCTCAAGACAAAAACCCAATACATATGGTTATTACAAACTATTAGGCCTATCCCAAGGTCTTACAAAACAAATATATACAAGACATTGTCTCTAACTATTCACGTGGGTCAGAGGCTTCAAATATAGGATGCTTTTCTTGAGGAACAAAAGTATTGATTTCCAACATGACACATTCAAGTAACCTTTCAAAAATATTCTCAGGCAAGGTCCTACTCTTCATTACCTGAAATGTTAAAACAACAGTATGAGCCAAAACCCAGTGAATGATATAACTACAAGGAATATATTCTAGTTAATCCCATGGACAATTCATAAAACATTGCTATTCAAAAGCATTATATAAGAATAATTTTTCATTGGAATAGTGGAGAATCATTCACATATTCATTACAAAGCAACATTTGTATTTCAAAATAAACTCCATTTCTTATCATGTATTCACATTCTTTGGGCACAATGAGCCGAAACTCATAATTAATTCTTACACGTGTAGAACCCACAAGGAACCATAAGACCCCTAGGAGACATCTCCCCCAATTTATATAACGGTTTGTTTTAAATCCCCCGAGTTAGGATCCCCGAATGTGGCACACAATATATTTAAACACATTTCCAAAGAATTTCACAAGTGTAATGTCCATGGAATTTAAAGTTCTTTGTAAAATATAACATTTGAGTCAAAAGCATACATTTGCCATTGAAATATAACATAATATATATTTGAAGGCAAATAAAGTGGAAAGGAATATCTCTAATTATCCACACCACTCACCTTGTTTCTTTAAAAAGAGCTTGAATCCTCTTTAAGCTAATTATCCTACGTGATTAAAACATGAAATGATGTTACCAACAAAATAAAGGTCTCTCAGTATAGCCAATATGCAAGATTGGAGGGTAAACTCCCAAAGACTGCACTACTAGGGGCGCCGCCAGAGAACCGCGCCACTAGGTGTGCACTAACGCGCTATTGGCACGCCTCTCCAACAGAGGACTGCACCACTAGGCGCTCTTCCCATGAACACTGGCGCACCCAAGGTCCGAAGATGGTCCAACAAAATTGGAGTTTTAAGCAACTCCAAACAATCCAAACACCCTTTTTAAGCCTCCTAAGGTTTTGAATGCAGTTCTGAGGTCTCAAACAATATCAAAACATTTATACATGAACTTCACAAGGATTCTAAGCTTCCAACCTAAAACCTTCCAATTCTAAGTTCCAAATCACAATACTTAAGACATGAAGAGGTCTTCCTATATGCAATGATCAATTTAATACAAGCACCCAATCATGATATGAGATCCCTCACCTTCTCTCAAGCCTTTATAATTTTCGAGGATTTTTTTCAAGCTTTTTCCTTCACTTTTCTTCTAACCAAACACTTCTCATTCTTTCTTTTCTCTTGTGCATTGAATTTCCTTCTCCTCTCTACTTCTCCCTCTTCTCTTTCCTCAAAAATGAAGCATGACTTGTAATACACACTCACACACACACATGCACACTCACGGACACGTCTTACAACTAGAATGAGAGGGATGCATGTCCCTCAAAGAATGAGTGAGGTGTCCCTCCATGTGAGGTGGCACCTCACACTAAACATGATTAAAAAGTAATTAATCAAGCTTAACACTAATTAATCCTTACTTAGGCTAATCAAGATTAGTCTTAATTAAACTATTATTAGTCTAATTAGTCACGATTAAGTTAAACTAATCAAAATCACTTTTCACAAAAATATTCGAAAATACAATTAACATTAAACAAATTTAATTAAGCACCTTGATTAAAGAATGCGGACATAACTATAACATAAAATATTTAATTCTCACCAATTATGAAAAATTCCTAATTAACATATATGTATTACACAATTCTTCTCAATTCAAGTAATCAAGAGGTGTAATGTTCACAACTCAAGCATAATTAGGCGCACATAACACATATTCAAATGTATATGATGGAATGCAAGGCCTTGGATGTTACAACATGGGCCTGCTAGCCCATATGGGAGCCACATTGGTATGATGTTATTACCATGTTATCATCTCCACATAGCTAGTCCACATGTTAGCCTTGTGGGGTGACACTTAGAACTTATGTTACATGGACTCTTCTAAAATGTATAAAGTATTTGTGTCGGACACTTGACACTTGGACTCCAACACTTAGATAAAGGTATCTTTATAGATATGGATCCGACATGTATTGTTAGACATTCATCTAACAAAAAATATTATATATTTTTCTTAGCACAACATAAAAATAATAACAACAACAACAACAAGAAGGAAACGGTTGGTTAATAAAATTTCCAAGGAAAGTTTGCATGGAGTGATTTACATGAAATGATAAAGGTACGTTTTAGAGGTTATTTTCTTTGACAATGTAATGTAAAAATATAATGTGAGATCATTTGATTTACTTATTTTATTTATTAATGATTCAAAAATATCCAAGTAGAGTAGGTCAATTGGAGTCACTTGACCACTAAAGCGCATTCTCCTACCACTCAAGCCTCCCTCAGTTCAAGCCAATTGACTCTCCGCCAAAGTGGGTCTTTACTAAGCCTCAGCCCCTCCTCTAATTTCACTCTAATACTCTCACACATGCTTAGGTTGGGGGCAACGCTTGTTTTGGGCACCCAAGAATGATTTTATGACCCTCGGGCAAGATCTCTAGAGTTGTGTAGCTCGGTGGCTGAAGTAAAGGATCCGTCAAGATGCTTATCCTACTCTCCTTAAAGGATTTGCACTTTGATTGACCTGAGAGAGAGAGAGAGAGAGACCATAATAAAAAGACTTTCTCCAAATCAATACAAAGATGTTTGATATGCTTCGTACCTCCCGTACAAGACGAGCATGCTCGACCACCTCTATAGCCTTTGCTCCTTTTGAGGATTTCATGCCACTACCAGCCTGATCATTGTATCAACCGATTTTCATGCCAAGCAAAAGGAGCCACCTGTCCCTTTTGTACCCACTCATTCACGTACCCCTAGTACTCCCAAGTGTGTTAGTCTTTATGCATTGACCCCTATAAATAGCAAGCCTCTCTACCTTCATCTCCAAGTAAGCACCATATCCTAGACTAGATATTCTAGTTCACCATTTTCAAACCATTCTTTGTGTCTCTCTCCCCCCTCTTAAGATCACCTATGCTCTCACCCAACCCATCTCCGGTGCTCCCTCCAACCAACCTACTCACCTCCAACACTCCACAACGGACTAGAAGAGCTAAAACTTTTATTTTCCATTTTCAATCAGTTGATTAAATTCATCCCAAGCTTGTCATTAGTGCCTAAGAAAATTTTTAGCCAACTTATTTTAAATTTTACCTAAAAAAGAAATCAAAACTAAGTGTAGTAGTTTATAGAAGAATCAAAAACATAAATGAAATAGAAAGAAATACATCATACATTCAACGATTCTTTGATTATTACGTTTCTTTGACACATATAAGCTTCATAATCTTGATCTTGATATTATTTAATAGTCTTAAAACTTAAGAAAACAGTTGAGGCGACTTTTGTTTCCTTCTTTTGATAAGAAAGAAAACCTTTTTCTAGTTCTTGAGCTTGCAATCCTATCCTTTTCCTCTTATGGGCAACAAACTAACATCAAATTTTTTCAGTCATGTAAAAACTCTTTCTTTTAAGGACCAATCCTATGTCAAAGGAAAAGAAGAATGCCATCAAAGAGAAGGATGAGAGATTGTTCCTCGAGCAATAATTGCCAAAACAATTAAAAAAGCAACTGAAGGCAATAGACCTATCGTATTCAAGCACCCTTGCATACAATTAATTTATAACAAAAAGATAAATAAACAAGGAAACACCTACAGACCAATCTTGTGAGCATATGCGTGTACGACACTTGTCGAACATAGATATATGCAGCGACATGTCAAAGACAGACACGCGCTAACATATTGAACACGCGTACAATTGTGTCCTAGTTATCCTGGCCATGTTGTGTCCCACATGTTTTCAAAATTATTGTGTCAACATGTCCATGTCGTGTCCATGTATGTACTTCTTAGCCAGCCAATCATCCTATAAAATCATATACCTCTATAAACTAAATTTTATACTTCTAAAAAATCTTGTACTTTAAATTGCATGAAATCTCAATAACAATTAAGAACACCATTAAAATGCATAGATCAGAAATTATAGTTAACTTGCATTCCGTAATAATAAGAACAAAAACATATATTTGTTGTTTATAAAACTATTTCACTATTTTTAGTTTGCATAGACGAGAATGAATCCAGGAATCCAGGACATACTCATCCTGGAGCTTCTGCTCTCCTCTGGGGAGGTTTTTCATAGAGAGAGAGGTGAGTCGAGGGTAATCCCCGCTTGACCCCCATTCGAAGTTCAATGGACTACATTTGTTCCCTTATTTGTATTAATATTTCCTATCTATAAAACAATTTTAACAAAAGCAAAAGATAATTGCTTCTTTTACAATACTATATCATGAAAATTTGGCAAAGTTATAATTCCCAGAGATTCCTAGACAATTTGATGAATTCTCAGGTACTGCCAACTTGACAAGGCAGGAGCCGACAAAAGCACTTGAGAACCAGGACAGTTGCCCACATGATGGTTGTTTAGGCAACTCAAGTAGCTTTCATACTTTAGGTGAGGCAGATTTCTTTGCCAATATGGCTATACAATCGTCTACCAAAATATATGTACTAACCGCCTTAGAGGACGTCTATAAACCCGGAATCTTCCTCAACAAGTTGGCACACAATCAAGCACCAAAGGTCATTAGATCATCTCCCAACACAACTAAGCTCCTAGCTCTACATGTCAAAAGAAATGCCAAATGGAAGGCTGCACAAAACTTGCAATAGCATAAAAGTTCCTACATATTACTTCTTCATTCATTATACAGTGACTTAGTGAAGATACAAGCAATGTTAGCAACATTTATTCATTTCATCACTTTATTTTCACCATTCCGATCTCCTAAACATCTTAAAATTTAGTTTGCACCGAGTACAGGGAATGACATTTAGCAAATTTAGTGGCCAAAGCTCCGCGGTCTACTTCATGCTACTTTTTTTCTTTTCCTTGCGAAAAAAGGATGGGGATGGGGGACAGGTGATAGGATAAGAAACATTCAAACCGATGTTCCACAAGCAAGTGGCTAATGACAACTAAGGAAGACAGAAAGAATATAAAGTAAAAACCTCAAGGCATCACAAAGACATGGTGGTGCTGGGGCAACTTATGGAAAAGCATGAACTTAAAACATGATAGACCCTTGTACTTTGCGGGCCAAGGGACTGAACTGGCTGAGGAAGACCCTCTAGAAAGTTAATGATAGGTGCTAACACAGCAGAGAGTCCCTTAGCCAGCCCGAAGGGTGCCTCGAGGCTATTCCTGGGCAAGGGGCCCTCGGTGATTGAGCTCAAAGGAGACACCTCGAGCGTTATCCCTGGCTATCGAGGCTCAACCGCTGATGGGAGCAATGTGGAGATACCTCATTGGTCCATGTGTCACCTTATCAAGTTAACCTATCGGACCAAGTATATGGAAATAGAGATGATGTAGCACCAACAAGACCTGCTGCTTCACAGATATAGACACATGTACCTACCACTGTTCTAAATATTAGCAGATACCATTAAATATCATCGATACTTATTGGGTTTTTGGCCAGCCGTTACGGATACATGACAATTTATTGACAATAAAAAAAAAATCACAATTGTATCTGCGACACAGATCGATGCGGTATCATTACGTTCTGTAACGTAACTGATACAGCTTGTTAGCATCAAAAATGTATTTGTTGATAAATCTTTATCTGTTTGTTTTCTCCTATTTTTTTTATAAATATGTTTTATCCCTTGCACATTTAATTCTATAATTAAATTATAAAATGTCATTGTAATTTAGACATTTCTGTAATTGGATTAAAATGACAGAATCAGATTTGCCAGGTAATTCAGTATTTATTTATTATTTTTTTTTTTTGTAAGTGAGTAGTTTCGTTACTAAAGAAGTGAGATTATACCATGAAACTTGAGACGCAATCAAGTATACATCTTCCAAGCAATAGACAAACAAGTGCACAGGTTTACCCTAAAAAATAAGTCTCTAATAACACAATAGGTTAGACAACCAAACTCGGCCGAAGGTTCACGGATCTTGGTGAGAAAAAAATACACATATAGCACAACCAAATAATAAAACATGCATTTGTCTTGTATTTTTAATGCACAAAATTTAATATGGAGAAACAATTCCAGCACAAAATCCTTTACACCATTCATTTCTGTGTGACTTGAGAATACATGAATAACAAAGAAATTGATAGTAGTGTAAGAATGTAATGTATTAGCTATAGTCATATTAATATTATTTGTATTACTATTGTACTAACTATCAAATACCTACAAAAATTGACTTACGATTGCTTTATTCTTATGAATTACCTATTTTAGTAACATTTCCAATTATTCTAGAGAGTGAAATGAAAATTCACTTACTAAATAAAATTCTCCACTTTTTATGTCTTAAAACAAACCTAAAATACAATATCAATTATAAAAGATGTTTTTAAGTGCTACAATGATAATTAGAAACCATCACAAACATTTGAATTATGATAAATAGGTTCAAAACATGCTCATCAACGAGAATTTTTCTGTTTGCTAGAGCTTAAAAAAATTCACGAGTTCGGTTTCCAATTCCCCTTACATATTGGCTAATACTTCTGATACCATTACACCGTGACTGTTACACCAGCCAATACCACAATACAAAGTCATGGTACCTACACACTCGTAGCAACTATTAACCAAAATTCCTCTGGAGTTAAAAAGGTGAAACTATCAAAAGAGAATCCTTTAACTGATCATGCTTAGACATTTGTCAAAATGGAGAGCAAAGAGTTAAAAATTTTCCATATTCAAGGTCAGGGTTTAGGGTGGCAGGGGTCATATTGCATACTTCTATTTCCACTCCTACAAAATTGAGTCAGCAGCTTTTCACATCGAAAATTCCTTCACATCGATCATGTATTGCAAAGTAGATTTATGACAACTTGGCATATGGAGAGTATCAACCTCTAATAAAATTGGGTAACTCTTCCACACCTTCAGGCCACTTGTGACAGTGGAGTAAGAAAAGATAAGATAGAGAAAGGAGAAATGATAAGGTATGAAGCTTAGATTTTAAGAATTAAAACTGATACGCATTTTCAACTCAAGGCAAGAGGTTACTGTCTGACCAGCAAAGCATTGATCACAAGAACTTACCAGTCAAACTTAACTTGAGAAAATAGATATAGGAGTTCCAATTTTCTCCCCATAGTAGTCGTGGAGTTCCAATAAGCCCATAGATACCCTAAAGCAGGAAAACAGCATAGGAGATAGAGAAACAAAGCCACAAACCTGAGCAAGAGCTCAGATAGATCTTACATACTCCTCGGCCTAAGCCTCTGAAATTATATGGTTAGTTGATAAAGCTTAAAAACGCCTGAATTGCGATACTCAGTTGAGCCAAACCGGGTTCCTCGATAGAGTCTATTGAGATGCCAGTCAACGGTTGGCAGGGCTTGTTATGCCCAAAACAAGGCTTTTGATAAAGGATTCTCGGAAGAATTGGCATTTTGCCTTGCCTTTCTTAGAGTTCGAAATCCCTATCCAAGCTGATCCAACTCGGATTTGACTTCATCTCCAACCCCAGAACCAAAAACCTCCCTGGAGCTTGGTCATCCCAGATGAGCTGAGCTAGGAAGTTTGGCATTCGTGAGGACGCAGCCCTGTCAGAAAGGGCATTCTCGCTTATCTGTATATGAAAATTTTAGAATTGGGTCACCGCGGCAGAGCTTCAATCGAAATAGTGATTCTTTGGCCAGGTTTGCTTATCCAACCCTCGAGTTTAAGGCATCTCATTAGGTCCCCCCATTAGAGGCAGTGGCCAGCTGGTGCTTTTCCCTCCCTTTCACAAGCTTGGTTAGCAAAGTACGATTCTCTAATGAAAATGAAGTAACATATACTCTCTTTGACTCAAAAGTAAAACTTCCAAAAACATCAGAGGCTGACCCATCACCTCCCCCACTACCAACCCCCACCCACAGAGCCTTGGAGAGAGAGAGAGAGAGAGAGAGAGAGAGAGAGAGAGAGCCATGGAGCTTGGAAAGGAAAAACAACTTGTCCTTTTTGCACTAACGAAAGAAGAGGATGAACTTTCTTTCACCTTATTGATATCGTCATGTATACTGTGTACTCCTCAAAGTGAAACCAGAATACTTCTCCTATTGAAGCTGAATCAACACTCCACTGCCATTGTCCCAAAGACATACAATCTCACCGGTTCCCTCAAATTAATGCAATCTTCTTCTTTGGTACTGTTAACATACCATCTTTCCAATAGATGCAGAAAGTTGTCCAGCCAATCTTCACATATTAATCAACTCTCAACTCTCAACTGATGTGTTCGCCTACACTTTCTCTCTCAAAAAGCTACTTTTACTTTTGTAGTCAAACATAATGGTCATTTGTGCATGCCTGAACTGATATCTTTTTGCCTTTGGAGCAAAAGCTGCAGAAGCAAAGGCAGCTTGTCTTGCAGTCTCAAGAGCCAAGAATGAATGTCTCTCCAAGATTATCCTTTGGGAGAAGCTCATAATGTGGCCAAATTCATCTACAACTTCACCTGAACTCTTAACTGGGCTTGCAGACCTCCATACTGGATGTTCGTTACCCTATTCAATCACTATATTTTTGTTGAACAGCTAGATATATTCTAAATGTACTAAATCGGAGATAACTTACTGACTAAGCCTCAGTTTGTAACTGTCAGGACCAGCTCCTTTATCCCATCTTTCAGGCAATGTCCAGAGTGAAGAGGATATGTGAGCTCTCGACCTTCCTTCTTCTTCCAAGTTTCAGTAACGTTTAAAAGTACCAAATTTTATGAAAAAGAAAATGACAACTCTCTGGCTCGTGAGAGAAACTTCTTGAAACATCTAAAGTTGCAAATTTTATGAAAAAGGAAATGTCAACTCTTTGCCTCATAAGATATACTTCTTTCAACATCTAAATTCACCCCACCACCAAAGCTTCCCCTTCCCCCCCAACCCCCCCCCCCCCCCCCCCCCCCCCAAAAAAAAAGAAAAAAAAAAAAAGCCAGCAAAAAAATGAAAAGCAAAAAACCCCGGCAGGAAAAATATAAAAAAAAAAATATAGAGAAGAAAAGAGGAGACTATTTCACCTTATTGACATAATACAAATATTCAATCAACACCCTAAAGTGGAATTAGAAGACAGACCTTCAGAACCTCTTATATATAAGCTGATTCCATGGTGTTCTGCCATTATCCCCATAGACATATGACATGGAAACTTGAGGTATCCCAAATAAATATAGCCCAATCAGGGACTTCTCCTTGGGGCCCATCTCACATCCCCTGCCTTTCCAGTACATCTGGAAAGCTCTATAGCCATTACAGGAAACATGAACTTAATTGGAACCTCTATACCTGGACCAACATCCATGCTGAGTAATAGCTTGGATCATTGATATCCTATCAAGGACGCACTTCTTAAAATCAAAAGGCATTACGAGTGATGGACCCCCAATTGATACACATTGTCAAAATGAAAGACATTCAAATCTCAAACAAGGCATCATGAAGGAAGAAATTAAAGAGTGTGAAGCAGTACCTTTCCTCAAAGCTGCTGATGCCAATGCATTGCTTGAAGCTTTCCGGATTACATCAATTACTTCATCCAGATTGTCAAGCCCCACAATGATACCCTTAGTTCACAAAAATAAAATAAAATAATTAACCACAGTAACTGTAGGTACTTATGTAGTGCGGTTGGATGGGCCATGCAATGAAAACCATTTCATTTTCTTTCAAGAAACATTTGAACTTCAAAGCCCAATTTCAATCGTTAGAATGAATGCATTACAACACAGAATAATCACAATTGCACTAATCGTATTATAGCAATCATAACATTAAATTGCCATTCCTGAAATACTGGTGACAACCATGTACTTAAGCAACAAATAAATTCATTTCACATGCTAAGAAAATCAATGTAATAGTTTCAATCTTATGCAATACCCAACATAAGGTTACCTATTCTAGTTAAATAATTGAGATAATTAACTATCAAATAGTTCTAACATACCTCCACAATATGACTCCTATCCTGTGCTTGCGAAAGCTTAAACGTTGCACGTCTTTCAACTACAGAGCATCTAAAATCCAAGAATGCCTGTAAAAAAATTGGAGTAAAAAGAAAAAATGAATGCAAGCTTTTGCTGCTAATCAATTTCTTGACCATGACATAGCTAATGCTAATAAAAATAAATTATCATCAAAGCGGAATTTTCAATAATTAACAAAACAGGAAATACAATTCATTAACCCGTTTGCTTAGCTATCATTTACTATTATTGCAAGAAATTAGCATTTTAGTGAGATAATAGGCAAACCGCATAAAATAAGCAACTTCTTTGGATTTCTCTATAGTTAGAAACCAAGTGAAACTCAAAAGAAGAATGCCAGAAATGAAACTAGTAGTAGGAAAACACAATGCACAACTTTTTATTCAAAGTAGATGCAAACACATTACTCCTGCTGCAACTGCAGAGTCAAAGGCTATAAACATTCCGAACAAAAGTATTATCTGAATAATTTAGAAAAATCTAAAAAAGTACCAAGGCTCGAGGTACCCCAACAAACATATGGTTATACTGCATTTTAGACTGAATATGAAATCAATCCAAAGTCCATCAGACATCAACAATTACGACTGGAATTCTTATTTGGTACTCCCATACTATGACATTTTTCACTTTGTTATCCAATCAGATCCTACAAGTTTAGTACAACCATATCTCACAGCATTAAGTGAATATTGTCTTGGAAATCGTGATGAAGAACAGATAATTCTAAGGAGTATTTTTTGAAGTAAATAACTGTCTTCAAAAAGTGAACCTAGCATATCTTTGGTATCACCCAATACCGTGATGCAACGCCTCAACCAAGTCATCTCAAAACCCACAAATGGTGTATTTGAAACATCTAATACTGTAAATGGTGTATTTGAAACTGACAGGCAATTCAAAAAACAATTTCACCCAAGTAACCTTGAAGTTAGGCCACAAACTCAATTTTGTAGGAAAGACTTGTGTTCTTAGTATACAAGGGGGCAACAAATATTAACAAACTCATCAAGGGTATTTCCAAAAGCTAGGAGTCAAACCAAAGCACCGTGGATCGCCAAGGAGGGCCGCCTACACCAAAGGAGTGTCATGCCAACTGGCGAGGAGTGGGGTGTACCAATAAGTGTCGCACCACATACCAAGGAGTGCCACCCGCACACCACCGAGGTCTGCACCCCAAGAAAAAAGAACGCTGCACCACACGCCAACGAGTGCCCCCCGTCACCAAGGAGGAGCTTCGCGCGCCATAGGTTGCCTCCACTGCAGATCGCCCAAGGAAGAAGTGCCACCCGCACACTAACAAGGAGTGTCGTGCAGTGTCCCCTACCAAGAAGTGTCGCTTGAGGCTCTCGCATGGACTTCTCGCTCTCACTCTAAGGCAACCCCATAAGACTCCCACTCTTGTACAGCCCCCTCCAACGTGAGCATCGCGCTCTAAGACCCCCACTCTAAGGATCGCTCATGAGACTCTGCTTTGCTTCATTATGCTCATACTCTATGTTACCTAGACTCTTTTAAATTTTTGAAATATCCGTGTCGGACACTTAACACTCAGATAATGGTATGGGATATGTGTCTGATATGACTAGTTGGACATGCATCTAACAAGTATATATAAGTAGTTGGGTTTACTATAGAACTACACATAAGACTTTCACTTTATACATGAAAGGCTATATAACTAATTAAAAAATATGAAATCTAGCCATGTCCAAGTGTCCATAAACTATAGAATTAGATGAATCTGACACTTAGATATGTACCTGCACCCGACACCAGTACCCGAGTCTGGGTAACATAGGTCATGCTCCACTTGCTACACTCCGCCCATGGAGACCAAAACCATAACTTAGGCTAAACTGCAGCTTCAATATCATCAACTCTTCGAATTGTAGAAGATGGGCGGTCAAAGTCTCCACAGTTAATCTTAAGCACAGTTTTCTAAACTGTCACCCGTTATGTATCCGACATCTACGTGAACTTTGTTAAAGCCTCTAAATCTATAATGTGGTAGCAAAGCAAAAATACTAAGGAAATGGACATCAAAATTCAAAATAGGGCAGTCAACGCCGCACCTACCAAGAACTATCCACTATATACACAAGCTCACTAGAAGCAACCGCAAGACTTACCAAGGACGGACCACAAAGGAATGATGCACCGGATCTGCACCACGTGAGGGAGGCATGCCCAAGTTTCACTAGATCCACAGGCCCCAGGCACCACCACACCCTGAACTCATGCGCAAATCCAGGATAAAACCCCAATTAAAACTTCAAGTGCCGATATATCATGGATCCAGTACCCCATACGCCCGAACACCCAGCTCTCAGCGCACCTCACCTTAGCGAGAAGATTTCCAAACTTCCACAAATCGCCATCTAAGGGAACTACCAAGCACCAACCAGCTGCGCGCTGTGTGTGGCAAGCATGCGAACCACAAGGAAGGAGCTACCTAGGAGTTGCGGCTCTCTCCCTCCCTACGGCTTCTCTCCCTCCCTCCTACAACCTCCCTCCCTTCATCCTCTTCCTCTCACAACCTCTCTCCCTCCAGTGGCCTCTCCACCCTCCCCACAAACTACTTCTATCCCTCCACAGACTACTTCTATCCCTCCAGTTTCTCTCAAAAGCTTTACCCAAAAGAAAGAGTCGCAAGCC
>CM065377.1:33536682-33636682 GCA_033060915.1 Euryodendron excelsum
ACCTTAAACAAAGGATCAAAATCTATAGAAACTTTAATGTAAAGTTCCCCTTTTTGTCCATTTGGTGGAATCATCATAAATACTGGTTATCACACGGATACTTTGATTCATTTTTTTGTCCATTGATTTGTACAATCATAATAAAAGTCACTTTTCTTTGAATTATTTTATTGTTAGTTTCATTGATTTAGTGCTCAAGTCTTCATTTTGCCTGATGATGCATCATTGTTAATTTATTACATACTAAAATGGTCACGCAGAAGTTGACAACAGTTTAAAAGCTTCGGTGACTTTGGAAGACTTAAAAGAACTATGAGTAGTTGATTTTGGAGAAGAGTACTTAAGGAAATTTGAGTGGTGAGAATGAGCTTCAAGGAATTCAAATTTTTTTTGTGTTAATCTTTTTGTTAATTTCATGGCCCTTGATCTTTTTCTCCTAATTCCTAATTTGTGATAATTGATTTGGGGTAGTACAAACTCTATGCAAGATCCTAATTAATACACTTAATTATAAATTACATACATGGCTCCGTAATCATTCTCCTTTCCTACTTCAAATTTCTTGTGCAAAATTACACAGTTTATTAATTCTTTATTTGAGTTACCAATTCCAAATTTCTTATTAGGAGTACTTTCACAAGTTTTTTTTTTTTGGCCTTAAGTGATACTTTTTATTAATTTCTTTCTTTGAGCTACCAAATCAGACATTCTTATTGGGAATTCTTCCAAAGTTCCTGCTTTACTTATTTCATTATTCAAAATTTTTATTCAAACTCGTAGAAATCTTTCTATCTAAGAAATATAAAGAGCATACTTTTAATAAAATATATGTTTATTCATAAACCAAAATTCTTGCCTTTGAAAGAGAAGAACTTAAAATATTTGTTCAATTTTTACAGTCTAGTTTTTTTTTTTTTTTTTTTTTTTTCCCAAAATCCAATGATAGCTTGAAATACAGTATGCATAGCAACAAAAAAAAAAAAAAAAACACAAATATATATATATATATATATATCACAGAGAGAGAGAGAGAGAGAGAGAGAGAGAGAGAGTCTTTTGCACTAATCAAAAGTTTATAGACCATGATTGATGTGCTTTCAATCTAATGTGTAGATTGGGAAGAAGAAATCCAATGGATACAAGTATGGTTTGGACACAAGTACAGTTCACGTGGACAATATGACTTTGCACGAGCCCGAAAGAGTAATTGGCTGAAGATCTGAGTACCTTATAGTAAAAAAAAAAATATTGATTTTTGGGAGATGTAGAGTGCCTAACACATTCCATGCTTGTATTCAAACCGCCCAGACCCAAACCTTGGTTCATATTGGCAAATTATGAAAGTCACACAAGGTTACCTTAACTAAAAGATAGGTGGCAACTCCTATCATTCAAAAACGAACATCATGACTCGTTTCCATAAACTTTTAGATAAAATCATGTCATGGCATCGAACTATCGTGTTTGACTTGTGCTCTTTAAAAACATAGCTGGGTCAAAATTAAATAGGAGTCAAACACTTGAAAAATAAGATTTAGTCATGCTTCCCAAAATGTACCAGCTGCATATTGAAACTATACTACTAAATTCTACAATATGTGTTACCTTTTAATACTTGATAGTTTGGACACTTGATCTCTGAGTACACATGCATATATGAAGTAATACAATTTGGAACATATGATTAATTTATTCTCGATATGTGATTGAATTCCTTTCTTTTCTTGAATCCCACTTTCATCACAAAATAGAAATGCACGACTTTCATTTTAAAATCTCGTTCCTACCTAAAACTAATTCTCCCCTTGTCAAAACACATTGCATTAGCAGACAAGTCTATTAAAGAAAGAACACTGCCTGTTAAAAGAGTAGTTTGTAAGACTTAAAGCTGGAAAATCTAGATGGATGGTCGCCAACCCCGGTCGCAAATCAGAGATTGCCAGTTTGAACTCAGAGGTCATCCATAATTGGTTGTGAAAATGGTAACTGTCTCTCAAAACTCGCTGATGATGGTCAACAATCAGAAGTTGACAACGTTGATATTTTGTTGACGTGGTATAACCAACTCATAAAATCGTCCCATATTTCTACTTGGTAGGTCGTTGACATGTCAAATTTTTTAGTTGACATAGCCATTAGGAATGCAAATGTGTAAAGGCAACGCTCCTAACGTTGTAAATGCGGTCAACAAAAATGAGTAAAGAATTTATTTATCTTTGCCACATTTTCAGTGTCAAACACACATTTTATGCACTTCTTGAGCAATTGTTTGTTTGTATTTGGATCAGTGGATGTTAAGAATATGGATAGTTATATCACCAACCAACCCACCATTTCCATTTCTCCAGTTTCGTATGTCCATTTGACAATTACTAATTCATTTCACCATTCATAAAATTGTATCGTTTATGTTGTTATCTGTCATCACACAATGTACAACTTCATTGGTCTTTATGCTGGATGGCGTTTTGGGAATTCCAAGTCATTGTATTCACTCTTGCGCTCTTTGAATTATTATCTATCTTGAATTTTTTGCCTTTTCTTGGAAGGCTGTTATAGTAATTTGAGACTTTTCTTGAGAACGAGTGGGATGATTTTTTCAAGGGGTAATTAGCCTCTTTTGTAGTTTGAGCCAAAATCAGATGATTCCTATGGGTTTGAACTTATCTGTAAAATACAAAAAACAAAAACAAAAAAAAAAACATTAGGTTTAACGAAAATTCTATCATAAAGGTATTTTTGTCATTTTATATCTTCAAATTAAAACATAAAAAGGACAATTTGACCATTTTATGCCAAAATAAATGGTTGTCTTTCAAGGTTTTTTTTTTTGTTCGTTATTTTACCACATCGTCTTTTTGAAAAGAGAAAATGATAAAAATACCCTCATGACAAAATTTTCGTTATATCTAGCGGTTTCCATCTATTTTGTAGATTAGTCCAAACTACCGAGAGTCATATGTTTACTTTTAAACTACAGGTGGGTCATTTTATTTTGACTCCAATCACAAGAGAATAAAGTGTAATTACCATTTTTTCAATCAAAAATTTCTAAAATAGGCCATCTTCATGCCTAATGTTACCCTCGAAAAGGTGAAAATGTTCATCCAATTCTTTCTTCTAATAAAAACCAGAACCACTAACACAGTGATGCTTAGTTAAGAGTTTATGACCAAATCGGTGGTTTTAAAAATTATTTTTTAAAATCATATTGTTTTGAATTGATTTATCAAACCCAAGTTGATCTAGAAGCTGTGGTGAAAATATGATTTTAGGCATGAAATTATGTTTTCAAAGTACAACTTTTGAGATTTAAAACATCACGTAACTTCTGCACCAACTTGAGTTTGATAAATAAGTTTAAAACATCATGATTTGGGAAATAAGTTTTAAAACTATTCCTTTTTTTTTTTTTGTTTGTAATAAACTTGGTAATTTATATCTAAGGATGTCAATTATAAGATGCAACCAGTAGGCCTACTTAATAAATAACAATTGACTCCAAGAATAGGAAACAGCCTTCTAGTTCCAATCCCAAGGGCATAACTTCCTCTTTAATGGATTTTTTTTTATTTCCGCGTCCAATGTACTTACAATTTGAAATAGTAATGGTGTCCAACACTATGATTCGTACATAAAATATAAAAAAAAAAAGTTCGCTTACAAGATAAAACATACTGAATTCACTTTATAAGTACATGATTTAGCAACGAAACAAAATTTATATCCAAAACACCTAAGGCTAGCACCGTGATAACAAAATAATCCCTCTTATATATGCGAAACATCAAATTAGATGCATGCTTCAGCTGTCCACAATTTTGTTTGTAGCCTCTGTGGTCCCAACGCCTTCTGCACCTATTGGAAAAATTGAAAAAAAAAAAAGAAAAAAAAAAGAAATCAGTGGCTCTTGTTTTGATTGCCAACCATTATAGGAACAAAATTAATTTTTTTTAGGTTCCTGCAATCGACAACAAAAAAGGAAAAAAAAAAAAGAGGAGAATTTGATTTGACATTAAATAGAATATGTTCCCAAGGAGAAAAAGAGATAAGAAATACATAATTGGAGGCAATTGGAGCTTGGTGGGCAACCTGAGGAAAGGCCACTGGAGCTTTCACCCTACAAGAAATCTACTCTCTACCTTCCCTCTAGTCAGTATTGCAACTCATTCCTCTTAGAACCATGCCCCTCCTAATGACGCTAAGATGTGTTTTCCATATAGCCTACATAAATCCATCTAATGTTTCACCTATTGAATCCACGTCTATATGTTCACACATGCGTACAGTGCCAAAACTTATCCATGTACGAAAAGCAGAACCAAAAAAAAAATGAAGGGAAGCAAAGAAAAAAAATTCATTGAATGCACATTATACCACAAAGCAAACACCTGCTAATATACAAATATTAAGTCATGAATAAGATACTTAAATATATATAAGTCAGTCTCAAGGTAGGAATACATCTTTTTAAAAATCATTTTACATGTAATATTTTCAAAATAGAGTATATATACACACTTAATCATACTGGGGCTATGCCAATTGCTTTCCAGCACTCTTTAAAAAAGCTCTTCAAACTACTCTGAGAGATTTCAAAAGACCTGCAGACTAGGAAGCATTGCAATCCTCCCAAGTAAGTAAAAGAGGTACTAATACCATATATTGACAATTGCTGCATACGTTCAATCAGTGATTCAGTTATATATATATATATATATATGATCCTTCGTTTAAAAATTTCATGGGAGAGCTTGTTCCACCCACTCGCCTCACACATAAGTTAAATCCAAAATCCAAATGGCTAATGAATGTTTTACAGGCAACAGTAGAACAGGTATGCCGTGAAGAACAAAAACATTAAAATCCAGAAAATCACCAGATAAATGTAAAATCTATTTTTCTTTTCATTTTTTTTCTCTTTATACTTTTTTTGTCAACAGCCATAAAAATAACAAAGATAATATATATATATATATATATAACTTTAATGGCTGAACAAATCATCATCAAAAGAACAAGAAAAAGAAAAGAAAAACGAAGCCAAACAATTTGGAGTCAACAAGAGGTTTTAACTGTTTCAAATAAGCATGTAAGCAAGTAATAGATACTGTCACTCTACAACAACAACAACAACAATAATTCCTTCTAACAAGCCAAGCCAAGCCAAGCCTCCTAAGAGCCTACAAAGCTTGCATGATGCAAACATATACTACACTCAACATATGACTGGCCACTGGCATCAGAAGTCCCATTATTGCAATTATTGCCAAGGGAACAATTAAGCAGTACTACAAATTGCAAAGACATTTGTTATATCTAACAATACAAAGATGTTGCAATTAGAGGTAGTCAAAACTCAAGAATCAAGAGACTGTTTTTGAGCCGTAGAGACTAATAATGCTAGATTTCAATTTTAATAGATCCCACCCACCCAGATTAAGTTGAGACATAGCATAGCACAAAACCATCACCCTCTTCCATGGTTCAAACAAATAAAACCTGGACACTTATTGTTAAACCATTTTTTTATATGAAAACCATTGCACACATTATTGGCTTTTAGGAAGTGTATGATTATACAGCTATGCAGAAAGTCTACATATTACTTTCAGTTATTACTTATTTCACCTTGAGGGTATCACAGATGCCACTACATAGAGAATATGATATACATATACATACATGCACACGCATGCAAGTGTATTTACCATAAATTTATAGAAATTCAGGGAAACCTGTCAGTTTTATATTGTGCCAAGTGGTAAGTGTAAAATTCCAATTTCTAAATCTTATTCCCCATCATGAAATATGAGGAGAATGAAGAAGATCTGGGAAGTTGGTAAAATATGAAGAGAGAAGATATCGGAAGTTGGTGAGATGGGTTTTCCCTGATTCTTTTATGGAATCAACATATTCCTTTGGGGATATATATATACATATATACAAAGGGAAAACCAAATATTTTTCGGAATAAAACACCTTGTACAACAATAACTGCAGAGAACAATCTCTTCCAAGTAGGTTTTCTCAAGGAAAAAAAAACAAGGACAACCCTTTGCAGCCATGGTTATGTCAAAAGACATAATGAGAATCGAATGTACTACAATGAGGGCTCTTCCAAAAGAAATCAATCAATTTCACCACAAGCATTGCCAGCATGTGTAAAGAATCAGCTTAAGTCAGATCAGGATCCAAAGCCTACTGCAAAGTTCATGGCATGCTTAGTATCTTATATGAGAGCCAATTGATTCAAATGGGTCGCACCATAATTAGGGTGTCTCAGCATTGACTCTCGATGCAACTCCAAAATTTAATGCTAGGAGAACACTCGTAATATATTATTATTTGGCTAAGAAGCACAAACTCTTTCTAATATGCTGCCATGTGCCTATTGGACATTAGCACTAATCGAACACTCCCAATACGTATAGACATGTGTCTAAACGTCTCCTATTATATTTTAAATTTCTTTATAATTGGACACGCTTTAAACATTTATGGACATGCACGTCCATCGCTTATACACAAATGAAATATATTGCAAGTTAAAAAAAAATATTTAAATTTATTGGTAAAATAAAAATAGTGTGAATTTTCACCTATTAGTCTTTCTCCTTTTAGTCTTTCTAATTTTAGGAATCTAAAATCCAAAACTTCTAATTTGTATATGAATAGAGCTTTCAAAATAGATATTATGACTTTTTGTACACACTTCTTTTTTTTATATGCTTATTGTGAAAAATAATTTTTTACTATTTTTTTATAAAAATATAAATATATTTGTAACGTAAAATAAATGTATTTCCGTTTATTTATAGTGAGAAACAACAAACACTTTTATACTGTAAGAAACAACAACCACTTAATCTCGTGACATTTTAGCATAAAAAATCATAAACTTGGAAATCATGCTTAAAGGATTTGGTGTTTGGATATATCTACCATCATGTTTAACAAAAGGTGGTGTTCAATGTTTGTAGTTCTGATTTTATACAATGTGTAGATAGTTCAATTAGTTTTTATTACCCCAAGTCTAAGGGGGAATTTATATATTTTCTATTGCCTCTTTTATTATTTAACATTTTAATTATTTCCATCTGTTAAAAAAAAAGTCAAATCTATAAAGGCTTTTGTCGACAGCAATGATTGATTTGTATCCATGTAGCGTACTCTGCACCACACATGTAAGACTAGATTTTATTGGACATTTATCACCAAATGACATGTAATTTAATTAGACTGTACGGTCACAGTTCCATACTATAAGACCGTAACTTCTACTATTTCCTTATCCCTCCCCTTTTTTATTTTATTTTATTTATTTGCTTTTTATTTTTATTTTTTATAAGCTAGTTTCTTTCGTTTACTTTTTGGACCCATTATGTTCTTACTATAATTTACGGAACCCATTATGTCTCTGGCATGCATAAAAGTGAAAACACTGGACAGAAAAACAATTTCTAAAAGTTTGAAGAAATTGAAGAAGGAATACTCCTAAAGGACTAGGCAAGGTACTATCAAAGACAAGATGGTGGCCTATTGCAGCTCTGCCAAGATGGCCCAATGGCCACCTGGAAAAAAAATAGTCCAGGAGACTAAGAGATCACCTTAACAGTGGCTGACAATTATAGCAGCAAACATTTATTTTATTACTTTGCTCGTGAGACTACCTTATCTCCCCTTCTTACATGCTAATTCTTAAACTAGGTAGCATGATTCTTTAACTTCATTTAAGATTTGGGTCAGGACCAAGCTCGCATTGGTTTGAATTTAGGATCAAATCTGTATAGATTTGGACTTACAACTGAGTCTGCATCGGTCTGGACTCTGGATCATCAATTCTCATTTTATCTTCTTAATCCAATATTTCAGTATCAATGACATGACAGTTTATTTAGCTATCTCATGTAAAAATAAATATGCTAGTAGTGCAGAAAACGAGACAAAACATACTTTTCAATTCAAAACGTAATTTCAGTTCAAAATACATATATCAATGAGAAATAATCATATTGCGATTGATACTCCCTACCTGATAGTCTAAGTTGACTCAGGTATGCTTCTTGGGATCGTCTCGATTTACGTGCAAGTCTGTCAAGCACAACTATTGGTTAACACCAACCTAAGTATTTCATTGTTTAGTGTAAGACTCCCTAAGGACATTAGGTTGATTCATCAAATGTGTAAAGCGACCAAAATACCCTTAAAGCTGTTTATCCTAATAGTTATGATTCTTACCGCACTTCGACTTTGAAAAATCTTATAATATTTGAAAAAATATTAAAATTATTAAAATGTTATAATCATGAAATTTCTGGCGTCTAAAAATTATTAAAACAGTTTCGAGTAATTTTTCCAATATTAAAATAATTTATTTGCCTTTATTAACTTCAAAATTATCTTTAAAATGCTAATAATTATAGAAAAAATTATAATAATATGAAAAACAGTTCTAAATATTTTCTAAGTGCTGTACATAGGTACCACAACCATCCATTGCCAATAATTTAAATTCTAGCAATTTTCAAGATAGAATAAGGCTTACTTTTTCTTTAAAAATCTAATTTAATTGGTAAATACTTAGAAAAATTTAACATTCAATATATAGAGTGCTAGTAGGGGTACTGAAAGCTCCCAAAAAATTTTCAGAATTTTTTATGCTTATTTAATATTTATTTCAGAATATTACACTTTAAAATATATGAAAAATAACTATGGGTATTGGAAAACTATGAAACATTTTTTAAAAATTTTTATTTTTAATATACTACATTTTAAAAAAAATTTCAACCTAAAAATGTGTGTCACGCACCTCCCACGCGCCAAACCCGTACTATTTATCTTCTTTCTTGACTCATTTTCGGCCAAATCTGACCCCTGTTTATATTTTGGCCATAATTTCTTCATTTTTGAACCTTTTTGAGTGATTATGGACTTGAAATCATGTATCTCAAAGAGACCTACAACTTTCATGTTTTAAGATTTGGCACAGGAGGTCGTTTAGACCTCCAAAACAGCCTTTGAATCTTGCAAGTTTGTCCAAACTTTCGGGACAGAGCTGTAACTGGAAATTTATCCATTTGTTTCCATATTTGGACCTCCCTAAGGAACATGCATGGCTTCTAGACATCTTATACTAACTTCCCCATGCCTCCTTTACATTTAACCCAAACAAAAACTTATCATTTTATGCATGCAACTGGTAAACGCTATATTTGGAAAAATCACTAGCCATTTCATTTTGAGACCACCCTGGCCTCAAGGGTTGAGTCCTGGAGTTTATAATACTTCCTATAATAGCCCCTAAATGGTTGGAAGACATGGGTAAGTCAGGATTCTATGTTTTGAGGTGTTGAAGCATTTAGAGCTTCGCCGGAATCCATGGCTTCCGACCACGATTTCAGCCACTATGGCCCTTTACATTGAACATGCAGCATACATAAAAGACTTAGGTAAGTTCTTGAGCTTACCACTTGCTTCTTTGTCCCTCTCTTCCCTCTTGTCCTTCTCTTTCTTGCCTTAGCCGAACACCTTCCTCTTCTTCCTTCTTTCTCTTTTCTTTACCTCTCTTTCTCTCTTTCTTTCTTTCCCTCTCTTTCTCTCTTGTCTCTACCGTATATCTAACAAGAAATGGCATAATTACTTTAAAAATTCTCATGGACCTTTTTTTTTTTTTTTTTTGAAAGACTTGTGGGAAAGGGTAGCCAATCCCCTCACGCCCCTTTTTCTTCCCCATGCTACACAGGGAATGTCACGACCCAGATTTTCCCCGCTAGAACAATCAAGGTGTGAGGCTACTAATTATTAGCTAAACTTTCTAACTATTGGATCCTTAATAGTTTTGGTTAATGGACAGGTACAAAATACTGAATATGTCATTTGAAATAACACTATCGTATTAATAAACTTAAAGACTCAACTTTACATGAAGTGACGAACTTGAAGAAAAATGTACAAGCTCGACCCGTAGATTCAGTAAACTATCTCTTACGACTCTGTGTTTAGTTTTGATAGACTAAACTCAACAATTCTTTCTGTGATCCTACTTTATCATACCTGAAATGTCATCCCATAACACGAGGTGAGCTATGAAGCTCAGTAGGCAAGATAGAATCCCACGATATAATAGGTTTGCAGTTTAAAAGCACAGTAATAAAACAGAGATAGCAACACTTAATGTATGTAACAAACAGGTGCAATGATACTATCTATACATTTAGAAATCAAGTAGATACATAGATATAGTTTAAAAGCAATGATGATGATAATGTTATGCATATGCCCCAAATTCTTTTGATAGTCATCTCCTCCAGATCCGCAGGTTTGTCCTACCAGGGCATTATCAAGCCTAGTGGGACTCACCCATTATCATCTAGCCCATATCAAGTCCATATCAAGCCTAGTGATACCGACTTATGATAGCCCCGACTATCAAGCCTAGTCCGGTTCTTAAAGTTCTTGTCCATATTTGTACAAGCTTGAAGAAAAATCATGAAGTGCATGTTCTTAACTTAATTCCAACTTTAAGCTTCCTTTTAAAAAATTATTTGACAATATTGTCCAGCACAAATTTTAAGTACTTTTTTTTTTCTTCTTAGAAAGCATTGAAAGTGCCACTTGAAACAAGTTTCCTTTCACCCTCAGATAGTCCCTTCTCTTTCCCAGTTTGAGGAAGAAATAAAAACTATTTTTCCTAGAGATAACTTAAGGAATTAGTAAGCGTAAAGGGATAGTGTATATATAGACTCTGTGAACTTTTAAGTCAACATGAATTAGGATAACATTGGTAGAGCTGAAGTTAAAGTGGAGAGACATTAAAAAGCATGACATATATACCTTGTGATATATTGATCAAATCAAATGTCCATTTTTAACATGGAATACT
This sequence comes from Euryodendron excelsum, assembly GCA_033060915.1. Taxonomy (NCBI): domain Eukaryota; kingdom Viridiplantae; phylum Streptophyta; class Magnoliopsida; order Ericales; family Pentaphylacaceae; genus Euryodendron; species Euryodendron excelsum. Next base: position 33,547,571 of record CM065377.1, read on the forward strand.
ACCATTTAATGACATTGTGTATCCTCCCTAGCTGTACTTTGATAAAGCCACTTAATTAGTTGCTGATCCTGTTTCTCATGCTTGTACTAATTACTAAGCATTTTGAGGTGTCCTATCATTTCCTTCATGATCTGTTGTGCTGTGGCTTTGTTTGTGTTCCCTTTGTGTGCTCAATTGTGTATTAAGAAGGATCACCTACTTCCTTATTTAATATATATATATATATTTTTTTATTAAAGTCTATTGTGGTTTTCACATCATTGACATTTTGATATAGGTTTTGCACTTACGCAATCGTCAATACATATATATATACACATTATTAGTTTGGGTTGCCCCAGCCATTATACAAGCGTATCATTTCATCTTGGAGTTTGAATTCACAGGTATTTCTAGATAAATTATGGACCTAAGATGATTGATTGTTTAAACTAGAAAGTTGCAGCCGGCTAATAAACATACAATATTTCAATAAGGGGTTTGAAGGATAACGATACTTGTATTGACGACGAGGCTTAGACTTCAACTCACAAAATGACCATACTTCCCTTATCTTTGTAAAATTAGAACAAAAAGATTAATAAAATAGAGTTATCAGATGATAAAATTGGAACTTTTTGAAGAATATGGAAAAGCATTAAACTCCCATTTATTCTCTCTCTCTCTCTCTCTCTCTCTCTCTCCGTGTCTGTGACTTTGATATATTTTTCTACTCTCCTCTATATATGGCTTTAATCATGTGCACAATGTTTGCACCTAAGATGCAGCTTGAATATTGGTAAAGCCCAGTTGACAATATACTTAACAGGATGTACAGATTAGAGAAAAGCTTTAACGAGAAAACATGAAACTTGCATAGGTACAAGAACAAAGGAAAAATCTAGAGTTCTTGATTACTCAACATTTGAGTTTGAAACTTTGGTAGTGAGCAGTTGAGTTAACATTAATGCATAAGTTCAAGAGAAATTGAAAATAAGTTTATTGTCAGTTGAAAAATCAGTTGGAGGCTATTCTCTTTTTAACACTTTCCCTTCGATGGAGAGGTTTAAATCGATGAAGAAAAACTTCCATGCATTCTAATGGACTTATTAAAGAGGTAAGCGTAGCTGGGTATTGGAAGAGAGAATGTGGTGGGCTTTTAGAAACAAAAGCTGTAGCAAAAGGGTAATCTTGTAGGTTGGACTTTTAACTACCATCTGAAGTACAGCATAGTTTTAGTTGAAATGGGCTGACATCAAGGATTTGGATTGCATTGAGGGCCATCTTTTTACACCAGTTATGGACAGAAAGGGCTTATCAGCAAGATGTGACCTTTTTATATGTTATATGCCTCAGACAAAGTAGATTTATTTGACAGGAAGAAAGTATATGGTTCTAAATTAGCATTCCAGAATCGTCTTGATCGAGTAAAAGGTTGTATGACAGGCAGTTTAACCTTAAAAGTAGCAGAAATTAGGTGAAAGGCATTCAATGATACACAAGAGATACCCAGGTCTGGCCATTTTTTTTTTTTTTTTGTATTGTTCATTTCTTTTTTCAATCAAAGACGTCTTCTGATGAACCCATTACTCATGAATACCTAGCTTGCTTACTTACGCTTGATAGCATGGCATTCCTAGCTGAACTAACACGAAGCTTCTGCTCTATTAGCTTTCAATCAATTCCTCTTATATTTCTGAGCACTAATTTGCATTACCTAATGTTTTGAGTATAGCTAGCGGGCCGGTTATGGTATGGATGTTGGATTAAGACAATTGACAAGCTTAGTAAGGTTCATGATATGTGAACAAGATAAGCATTAACGATTGGTCAAAGATAAAGAAATCAAAGGTGAATTAATGATAATAAGGCAGCTTGGATCGAGCGAGCTTGATTTAAGATAAACCAATCCCAAGCTTGAACTCTATAATCAGCTCAGCTCAGCTCATTCCCCTTGTTATATATTGAATGGATTATTCACGAGTAAAAGTAGAACAGCTCGTTGGCTTCATATTAGATTGATATTCATGAAGTGCTCCTGGAATGTGTCACAATATATATTTGATGCCTACAAAATGGAAGGCCTTGGTCAGCCTTGTTTTATCATTCAGAAGGAGAAAATGTCTCGTTAAATTAGTGTTGCTATTTTGAAGCTTATTTGTGTAGTTTTTGCCATTTCATTTTCTTGAATGGTTTCTTTTAGTAGTGAATCAAAATAGTTGATTCTCAAGCTTTTCCTCAAATTGTTTTTTTTTTTTTATCACAGTCTATTCTTGATGTCTTAAAGATTCTAAAATCTTATTCACATATCCAATTTAATTGAGTTTCATTTTCCTTTCATATTGAATATAGAATTTCCAATTAGTCACTTAACATGATAAAAAAATCTTAAACTGTTGCGTGTATAGCGAGTCCTTGCACTATTCTCCCATCTCCTAAGCATCACATACTCCAAAAGACTTGTGAAATTCTTATAACATACTGGTTCTCTCTGTCTCTCTCTGTCTCTCTCTGTCTCTTTCTGTGGCAACAAGCAGAATCTGACATACTTATGACTCAAATTATTATCCAATTCTGAAAAATTTGTGGAAAATGTAAGTCTACCGTTATCGTGTTTGGAAATCATGTGGTCATACGTTAGCCGACTTGCATTGCGTGTGATCAGATACTGATAATATTAGGAATTTTTTGTTGAGAATATTTGCTCATTTGGTTTTACGCCCTTTTAACCTGTTTAAGGAATGGGTTAGGTTTTGGATGTAGGATATAATTAGTTGCCATGGGTACCCAATCCAACCCAACCCGACCCAAGTGAGAATTCAGAGCTTCAAATGAAGCCTCTCCATTTTAGATGCACGAGCGAACACACACAATAGCAGTAACATGTGCTATGCACAGGATTTATATAATGTAAATGTATAATTAATTAAAATTATACAAATTTTATTTTTCAAGAAGTACCAAAATCTTAATAATGTATGAGGTTTATTTTTTGCAATAGCATGGTGAATATTGTATGAAGTTTTGCTCAGGTTGGTTTGATGATCCACATATAATGGTGCACCTATTGCATTTGCTATTTGGCTCAATCCCCTTTCTGCCCAGAACTCCAAGGGGATATCATACATCTTGACCCAGATGTGTAATTAATTAAAATTATAAAAATTTTATTTTCCTAATAGTACTAAAATCCTAATAATGTATGAGGTTTTTTGTTTTTTGGCAATAGTATGGTGAATATTTTGTTTTAGTAATCAATGTTATCAGTAAAAGGTATTGTGCATGGATTTACATATTTTGCAATTTGTAGATAATACAATTTTACTCAATTTATTTTTCAAAAAATATATTAGAAATTATTCATGGAATTCCTTTTATACAATTGTCTAGTGAATATTTTATTTACTATATTGTGCTAGCAGTAACCCATGTACATGATCTGTATATTGTAAAATGTGTAATGAGTTAAAATTGTAATTGTTGTCTACTTTTTAAAAAAAATTTAGAAAGCTAAAAATGGCATGCCATTTTAAAATTGTACAATTTCATTTTTTAAAAATATATTGAAATGTGTAGCTTAATAATGCATGAGATTAACCAGAGCGATTGTCCTAGTTGGTCAAGTGGGTGAGCTCCTCACGTTAGCCAACTCAGGTTCAACTCTTCGGGCTAGGCCATAAGGGATTTACATCTTATGGATATTTTATTTGGTAACTTGTGCAATGCATATGTTCTATGTATTCTAAAATGTGTGGCTAGTTAAAATTGTACCATTTATTTTCTGAAAAATATGGAAAGCAAAGTAATAATGGTTTTTTATTTTTTAATAGCATAGTGAATATTTTATTAGTAAACTGTGCTAGCAATAAGTCGTGCTATGCATGTGTTTTACATATTCTAGACTGTGTAATTAGTTGAATTTTTCTCTTTCTTTAGTTTTATACATTGAAAGATTAAAAATGCGTAGAATGTTTTTAGTTAGCATAATAATAGTTTTTTTTTTTATATTATGTGCTAGCAGTAATCGGTGCTATGAACATGATTTTTGTCTTATAAATTTTGTAGTTAATCGAAATTGTGTTATTTAGTTATTCTTAAAACTATACTGAAAGTTTAATAATGCATGATGGTAAAAGTGTAGTTTTTTCACATTAAGAGCAAAATAAATTTAAAATGCATAAACAACCAAATAAAAAAATTAATTATCAGCATTTGTGTGAATTGATATAAAAAATTAGGCAAACAAAATATAAAAGGCATAATTTTTTTTTTTTGATATTCCGCACTAGCAGTAATCGGTGTTTCGGTGTTTTGAACATGATTTTTGCCGTATAAAATGTGTAGTTAATAAAAATGTATTATTTTTTTATTCTTAAAACTATATTGAAAGTTTAATAATGCATGATTGTAATTCTAACCTTCTAGACAAATTTAGCTTTTAGTGATCCATTGTTGACCAATCTATTTGGTGTCAACAATCTTCATGTGATAAGGAAGTCTTTCGGTTAGACAGACCATCAGGTGCCACTAATCATATGTATTGTTGACAATCTTTGACAAATAATTTCTTTTAAGCTTTCATCATAATGCTTTTGAAGACACAATGCCGTAATGGATACTATAAGGATCAAGGGTCTTCAATGTGAATGAGTTGGCCAAGGATGTTGCTAACCATATGTTAACTCAAACCTTATATCTTCTTTTTCAAGTATCAACACTTTCACAAAGGTGCTAGCACTATTGGCTTTGAATAGTTCTTTCATTTACTTCTCATGAGCCCTTTACAGTGTCAGTAATCTTATAGGGTGCTGACAAGGTCTTCCATGTACTTGACATAGTACTTTATAATTTTAACTATATTTGTTGTAGCTAATCTGCATACTCAAGTTTAGAACATTAGTCCACAATAATTAGGTTTTGTTATTATCAAAATCACTTATGGAGATCAACCATTGGGTCAACAATCTCCCATTTTTTGATAATGACAAAACATTCGCCAAACAACAAAACAAAAATATAGAGTGAAAAATTTCCTCTCCCTTAATATAAGTTCCCCCTTGCTTCAACATACGATTTTTCTCCCCCTTTTTGTCAACTTATCAAAAAAAAAATTATGATATAATTTAAGACAGACATAATAGCAAAAACATGTTTAAGTAGAATTTAAACTATAGAAAGGGCAGCAAACAACCAAGCAGGGGAGACAATAATAAGAAAAATGCATTAAAAAATAAAATGTCTAACAAAATGGTCCATTGCCAGCACTATAAAATAACATACTAAAAGCTCATAAAAATTAAAGTTTAAACAATTGATCATAAAAACTGAAATTCATAGCAGATTCATAGAATAACAAGGTCATCAAGGGTGTTAGAACCACCCTATCCAGATTTGGGTCGAAGGCCATATTCTTTGGTGATAGGAGAAAAGGCTATTTTCTTCCTAGCTCTCTATTTGTACCGAGGTTTGGAAGGAGGAGAGAAGGAGGGATTTGGTTCAAGTGGGTTAGCACTTGCAGCAAGGGCCTTTCCCTTGTCTGTTGCCTCAGAATGCTCAGGTGCTAACCCTTGCTCCTCTGTTTCTCTTACTATAGGTTGCTCAACAGCCACGTCTTCAGTCCCTTGGTCCTTTTCTGGTTCAGTTCCTTTCTCTGTTTTTGCAACTTCCTTTTCGTGTTCTTCTTCTAGTTCTTTCTCATTGAGCTCTTTTTTTTGTAGATTCGTCTTCAGACTGTCTTTTAGACCTAGTGGTTGCCTTGTTAGAATAAGACGGGTGCTCTTCTTTCATGGCTCTCGGAATAGCCTCCTTTATATCTTGTTGGATGAGTTTAACTTCTTTGGACAATTGTTCCACTTTTGTCTCCATCTTCATCATTACAGGCAGGCAATTATCAAGTTTGGTATCAAACTTATCCAACAATTCCACCACTTTGATTTCAAAATCTACTTCTTTAGATTCCTCTAGTCCAGTTTATGAGGATGAGGTAGCAGTGGAGATTCTATCCTTTTTCTTGACTTATTGACTGATCTCTTCATTTTTCTCATTTCTCATGCTCTTCAAAGTGGATTCATTTATCCCATCTTGTCTTTCTTTCACTTTTTTTGCATTCTCACTAGTGAGCACAACTCTAAAATGCTTAAATATCTTAGTGAGAGCCATATCATATGGTAGGCCACTGGTTTTGTAAGTTGAGGCTGAAAGCATCTTATCTAGGATAATGGATGTCATTTAGGGCTTTTTGTCCTTACTAGCACAGCACCAAAGCAATTGCAATTCAGTTTTAGAGATATAATCATATCTTCCACTTCTTGGAGCTAGACAATGATTGAGAAAGTGGTGCACCAATTTAAGCTCCAGTGAAAGCTCATCAGATGTGACAATTTTCTTCTTCTTGCTTCAAAGTGCCTTGCCCAAAATTACAAACAAGACGTCTTGAAGATTCTCAGGACGAGTCTCAATTCCTTCCTTGGGTAGGCCAATAATTTTTTTTCCATAACTTTTCCAGAAACTTTTATCTTAACCCCCTTCACAAAGCTTATCATACGACTGGGGTCCCTCTTTAATGATTTAAGGTTGGCATTTTGGGTACATTTTCTCCTTGAGTTTGGCCATTTCTACCCATCCCAAATGTGTGAACTTTTCTTCAAAGTTTATCCTAATTTCCTTAAAGAAACTGAAATCAAGAAATCTACCCTTGATAACTTTTTTGGCCCAGAAAGAGGTTTCATACCTTTCCTTTAGAGATATCCGATTGAAGTAAGGGTCATTCTCTAGAACATCAATTGCATGTTCCCCTTTGTCACGCCCTTTTCTTGGACATCTTTCCTCCCCTTTTTCTATTTTTCCATCATCTTGCTTGATTTTTTTTTTTTGCTAAGTAAGAAAGAATATATAGACAAAAAAGATCGAAAGATCAAGTACAAATACAAGGGGCATACCCCAAGGCAAAGGATAGTGATAATCAAGAAAGATAACCATCCAAACAAACAAAAGAACCCAGCTAGCACTAGCTAAGAAAAGTACACAACACATGCTCACTTAGCTGAATAACTATAAGAACTAAACAAATAGCAAAAATGGTTGCCATTAGTTCTTGAAAATATCATCGGGAATCCGCCATATCTACTGGAGATCCCTTTTTGGTGTCGTTCCATGAAAACCTCTCAAACTAGCCATCCTATTACTAACTTGAAAGACTATGTCATTGAGCACTGCCTTCATGTCCCTACACTTGTTATCCATTAATCTATCATTCCTTTCTCTCCAAAGGAAATAAACAGTGGTGGATAGCATTAACTTGCATAGAATAGTCTTCAAAGCCTTCCCCTTCAAGGTACAAGCCCAATAAACAATACCTTGCCACTCATTACTCAAGCATTGAGCCTTACATTTTGCTAGCAGCTGCACCCACAATTTGTTGGTGATCGAACACTGGAAGAAGAGATGGTTGTGGTCTTCAATTTTATCTCTACAAAACATACAACACATGTCATTTAACACACCATAGGCAGCAAGTTTGTCTTGGGTGGCTAATCTTTCTCGAATAGCAAGCCAAAGGATGAAGCTATATTTAGGAATAGCCTTCTTAAACTAAACAACTTCAGGCCACTCCATTGGTAGCCAGTTATCATACCAAAGGGAAACTTGACAGCTTTCTCCAATTTTGTACTTGATCAAAGGCCTAATGATATCTCTTAGGTGCAGAATTTTTCTCCAAGTCCAAGTGCAATCCCAAGGAACCTTAGCCACCCAAAATTGACTTCTAACTAGAAGGTTAGCTCTGACCCACTTCACCCAACAAGAGGTTGTATAAGATTGACACAACAACCAGATGTATCTAATTATATTAGCTTGGTTCCAATCCACCAACTTTTTTATGCCTAGACCACCTTCATCATTTGGCTTAGTAACCTCTTCCCAAATAACCTTAGCTCCAGTATTCTTTAAATCAGGCCCTTTCCAAAGAAAAGCTCTGAAGCATTAATCAATTTTCTTCAAAACTTTCTTTGGCATAATGAAATGGGCACACCAGTAGCTCTGAATGCTAAATAAAATTGATTTGATGAGTTGCTACTTGCCAGCATAAGAGAGGAACTTACCAGTCTAGGACTTGGCCTTACTCACAATTCTATCAACCAAGTTATTGCAATCTTCAGGTTTCAGCTTAGAAGAAATCAGGGGAACCCCTAAGTATCGAATTGGAAGCGCACCTGGCTGGAACTTGAAGAGATTTAACAATTGCTCTCTCCCTTGATTATCCAAACCAGTGAGAAATATATTACTCTTGGCACAATTTGGAACAAGACTTGAGAATTCAGAAAATGTATCCAAAGCCTCCTTTAAAATCCTAGCAGAAGCAATCTCACCCTTGCAATAAAGCATCAAGTCATCAGCAAAACAAAGATGAGTTAAGCTAGTTTTCTTGCATCTCCAATGAAACTGAAAATTGGGGGTCCTCTTCACTTACTGTTGAATAATTTGAGATAGGACATTCATACAAATTACAAATAAGTAAGGGGATAAAGGATCACCTTGCCTCAGGCCTTTAGCTCCAGGAAAGAAGCCCTCCAAGGCACCATTAAGGCTGATTGAGTACATAGGAGTAAAGATGTAGACCTGTATCCAATTCCTTAGCTTCTTTAGAAATCCCATAAGCTCCAAACATCCAACACGAATTCCCATCTGACTGAGTCATAGGCCTTCATGAGATCTACCTTCATAGCACATTTAGCCAACTTGGTGTTCTTATGATAGCCTCTCATAAGTTCTTGAGTAAGTAAGATGTTATCACTAATCTTCCTTCCTTGAATGAAAGCTGATTGGGCTTCATCAATAACTAGAGGCAGCAAACTCTTAATTCTATCCGCAATAATCTTAGTAATGCATTTGTACAGAGTATTACAACAAGAGATAGGCTGATAGTCCTTTAAGGTTGTGGGATTAGGAACTCTGGGGATTAAGGCTACAATGGTAGTATTGACTTCCTTTAGCAAACAACCAGAATCAAAGAATGATTTAATGGCAGCAACCACCTCCTTTCCAACTATGGGCCAAGCTTTCTTAAAGAAAAACCCATTGAAACCATCAAGACCAAGGCCTTGTTTGGATTGAAGTTAAAGAGCACTTGCTTAATCTCATCTTCCACAACATTCCTGTCCATATTTGTAGCTGCTTCTTCAGAAATCACTTTACTAATATATTGCTGAAGTTCTTGTTTCCCTAGATACTTCACATTATTTTCCTTGCCCAACAAGTTTTGGAAGTACTTTACAAATTCCTCTTTGACCTCTTTAATATCTTCCACTATAGTACCATCTTCCTTTTTTATAGAGGAGATTTTATTTCTATTAGCTCTATTCCTTACTGACTTGAAGAAAAAATTGGTGTTCTGATCCCCTTCATTCAGCCATAGAATTCTGTTCTTTTGCTTGGCAAAGCCCTCCTCTTAGTTATTCAAAGCATTAAGTTTGGAAAGGCTCTCTTTCTCCTTGGCCACAAGCCCAGGATCCCCACCATTTGCCTCTAACTGTCTTTGAAGATTAAGTAACTCCTCTCTAGTTTCATTAACTAGCAGCGAAATATCATAAAATTTCTTCTTGTTTAGCTCCTTCAAACTAGATTTCACCATCTTCAGCTTCTTGCAAACTCGGTACATTGGGTACCTATCAACAACAGTATTCCAAGCTTGCTGCACCGTAGGCAAAAACTCCTCATACTCAGCCCAAAAATTAAAGAACTTAAATGGTTTAGTACCTTCCTTCATATGGAGCCCCAAGCGAACCAAAATAGGGCTATGATCTGAAACCCCAAAAGGAAAGAATTCAGTTGAACAAAATCTAAACTTAGAATTCCAGCAGCTGTTAACAAGAGCTCTATCAATTTTCCATATGATATAATTCTTAGCACATCCATTGTTCCAAGTAAAATGGAAACCCTCGTATCGAAGATCATTGAGCTTAACCTCCACAAGACACATTAAATTCGTCCATGAAACCAGGCCAATTAGTGCTTCCCCCCCTTCTCTCAAAAGGAGATCTTATAGCATTACAATCACCTATGACAAGCCAAGGTTCATTACAGACCAAATTTGCATGTTGCTCAAGATCCCTCCAAAGCTGCCTTCTAAGGGTTACAGTGTGTAAACCATAAGTGAAAGAAATGTAGCATTGGATCTTCTGCTCAATAAAAAAGATCTTACAATGAATAATGGGTTAGTCATGCTTAGAACATCCAATTTCACAAAATTCAAATTCCACCCAACCTAAATTCTACCATCCCCATTAGTGTTATAATTATGGATGAAATCCCAATTCTTCATCAGCCCATGACAGATTGAATCCCTATTCTCTAACTTGATTATAGTTTCCACAAAACCAAAACACCAAATGTTGTGGCTCCTAACAAAATCTTTGATTTCTCTCTGCTTGGAGCAGTCATTGAGACCTCTCACATTCCAGCAAGCAAATGACATTAATTACTTAGAAAAAGAGGTGATCCCCTTGGAGCTACTAGCTGAGCTCTGTCTTCTTTTCTTCTCATTCTTCCTCTAATTCTTTTGTTTATTCCGATCAACTTCATCTACTACCGCGTCCTTGTCTCTTAGAGGATTTGCATAAGGAGTTGCCATCGAATTTGACTGACCATCCCCACTAGTTTTCATGTCTTCAATATCTTCCATCTTGTCCAATTGTTGAAATCTATTGAGAGTTATGACCTCAACAACAGGTTTCATCATCAGATTGGCTGGTTTCATGGCTACTAATTGATCACCTCTGCAAGCACCACTATGAATGGCAACTGTTGCCCTCGGAGTAGTAGAAAGCATCTCCTCTAATTGCCCAGCATCACTTGGGCTAGCTAAACTTGGAGCACTTGTAGTATCCTCATCAATAGTAACCTCCTTCCCTTTGCGCTTAACTTCTGTCCAGCCCCCTTCATTTGCAATCTCTACTAATGAATTCTTTTTAACTTGCCATTCTTGTCTAATCACTTTTTTGCACTTGCTCACTACATACCCAAATTCTTTGCAAACTTCACAAATCTTTGGAACCCAATTGTACTCAACAGCTATTTCAACAACACATCTACCTTCCACCTCCAGATCAAAGGAATCTAGAAGTTTAGATTTAGCATTAACTTCCACATAAACTCTAGTAAAGCCTATTTTCTTTAACTTTTTAGTCAAGTTATCAGGATATAAGGGTTTCTCCACTACACTAGCCACATAACTTAGACCTTTTTGCAGTCCATAATTTCAAAGGAACATTATAGAAATTAACCAAAGGAGACTGATTTACAGCTATCCTTACAATGGTTCATGTTGAGTTGCCATTTCCTTAGGCATATAGGACGCCCAGCAAAGTGCCATGGTCCATTCTTAATGACCCATTCACAACCCATAGCTGATGAAAACTTAAAATAATAAAACCCATTATCAGTGGTCAACAATTTGTCAAACCCATGTTTATCCCATAATTTCTTGGCAATGTTGTTGACTAAATTAAAGGGTAGTTTATTTTGCATAAAGTACCCAACTAGAGTATTTTTTCACAACTCAGCACCCTAGGCAGCCACATCTGAAGGGGGTTTAACTTTAACTCTGTCATTTCCCATTTTGGGTTGAAAATATTCAAGATTCATAAAAGAACCTTTCTTTGACTTTAAAATGGAAACCCACTTACTTGGACCATTGGGACCACTTTACTTTTCAACAGGTTCGTTGACCATGCCCCTCCCATGCTGCCTTCATGCTTGGTTGACTGCAAATTCTGGCACAGTAAAATTGTCTCCAGCTTTTCCTTCACCCAAGTAAGCATGTTGCACTCCATTTCCCAAACCTAAAGTAGTGGAGACAAGATCTATCTCCATCCCCTTTGCATTTGCACTCTCTTCACCCATACAAGCATGCTGCACCCCATTTCCCAAACCCAAAGTAGGGGAGACAAGACCCTTCCCCATCACCTTTGTATTTGCACTCTCTCCACCAAGTGCGTGAACAGTACCCTTCTTCTTCACAAGCTGAGGTTTGGACACCAAATTTGCAGCTGCTGCATGGGTAGCAATCACCACATTAGTTTCCTCCTTTGCTCCAACCTTCTCTGCCTAAACCGTACCCATCTTCTCTACAAGCTGAGGTTTGGACACTGACTTTACAGCTGCTTCATGGGGAGAACTCACCACAAAAGTTCCTCTTTCTCTTCAACCTTATTTGCCCAGCTTTTGGATGAAGAGTTACTACCTGGAGATTTTCCACCATTTGTGCGCGAGAGAAGACCTCCAAAGTTTGCAACAGGAGTGTTGAAACCAGACTTGACATCGTGCATCTCCGAAGCCACACTTGACCCAAGCATTTTACCTAGAGTATTACATAGCTCAGATACCATAGCCTTGAGTCTTTCGATTTCAGATTTGTACTCATCTCTTTCCGTCTTCAAAAACTCCAAATTACAGTTCAACTCAGACATTCTACAAGCAGCAGCACCTGGAACAATGGCTTGACCTCGCCCAACCTTCGTTACAGAATTATTAACGTGAATCCCTTGCGACCCAGCTCTTAGCTTTAGAAATCTCTCAAGAGAGCCATTAAGAGGGTCATAAATGCCTGCACCATTGCCTAACAAAGGTGAACCATCCTCACCAATCGTAGCAATATCCCCCATCTCTCTAAGATGGTCTCCATCCTGACCCTCCATCTTCTCCAAAGAAATCAGAATAAATTCTAGAAAAAGAAAATGAAAATGAATCCTAGAGGTAGAATCTCTCAACTAACCCTCCAGCTGCACCACACTCATTATTGCCACCTTCAACCTCCATTAATGCCTGGAGGAAGATGGAACAATAACTGTTGAAACTCCAGAGAGAAGGGAAAGCTTCTCTCTCTAGAGTGTTCATTTAGAGCTTTTCTAGTCCTTTGCTTGATTCTCCCTTTTCCTTCCTAGTTTTCCTCTTTTTCCTTTGATCGGCGACTATCGATTCAATTGGAGCTTGTTCAGTGCTTGAATATTGAGAAATTGCAGCTATTCATTCAATTTCAATGGCCCCTGATGATTCTTGAGAGGATTGGAATGGTTTTGAAGTATAGAGAAGTTGGATGGAGATGGCATTATGGATTTGAGAAATAGAGGGAATGGTAACTTTTGAAAATGAAGAGAGTGAAATAAAAGTTTGGGTCGACAATTTAGGGTTTTGGGTATTTATAAGCAATGGTAAGTCGGACATAAGTATGTAGTGGTGTTGACACTTTTAATAGGTGCTGCCAATGTGTAGTGATCATATAAAGACTGAAGTAAATAAACTTAGATTGATGGCACTAGATAATATTGACGACACCTAAGTTTACATGCTGAACAAGTTCAATTCATATTGACGGCACTTTAAGTAATTATCAACACCTCAGGTAGAAAGATCATTTGAGGTAGAACATACTTAAGAGAAAAAATAGATCATAATCAACACTAAATAGGGTTACACATACCAAGTTCCCTTCGAATCATACAGAATTTATCTTCACTTAGGGGTTTGGTGAAAATATCCGCCAACTAATGATTAGTGCTGACAAACTCTAGATTGATGTCACCTTTTTGTGTATGATCTATAATGAAATGGTACCTAATCTCAATGTGTTTGGTTCTAGAGTGTTGAATAGGGTTTTTGGTAAGGTTTATAGCATTGGTGTTGTCACACTTAATAAGTATATGTTCATAGGTAAGTCCATAGTCTTCAAGTTGGTGTTTAATCCATAATACTTAAGTACAACAGCTTCTAGTAGCTATATACTCTGCCTCTGCAGTTAAGAGGGCAATAATGTTTTGTTTCTTACTAAACCAATACACAAGCATGTTTCCAAGAAATTGACATGAACTAATAGTACTTTTTCTTTCAATTCTACTTATAGCATAATCAACATTAGAATATCCAACAAGTTCAAAAGATGTAACACTAGAATACCACAAGCCAAGATTTTAAGTTTTTTTAGGTATCTGAAAATTCTCTTAATAGTAGTTAAGTGTGATTCTTTAAGATTAGCTTAAAATCTTGCACACATACACACACTGAATATGATATCAGGTCTACTTGCAGTCAAATATAACATTGAATATCCTATCATGCTCTTATATAGCTTGGTGTCAATAGATTTACCTGCCTCATCTGCATCCATTTTAGCTGACCTACTTATAGGTGTTCCAATGGGCTTCAGATTTTTAACATCAAACCTTTTCAGTAGATCTTTGACATACTTGGACTAATTTATGAATATTTGTAATACCCCGAACCTTTATTTCTAGGCCCTAAGAGGAGACCATATGTGAATTTTGAGCTACAACTCTCGGGCCTATGTTATGTTATATGTTTTTGGGCTAGACCCTAATGTTTGTAATGTTATAAATGATATAACTATGGAGGCCTCGAATAGGCCTATATGTACGTCTATGTTTTGGATTAGGCACAACTCTGCTATGTATGACACAAGTGATGTTTTAAACAATTCTATTTTTGCAATTACTTAGCATTTTAAATGATTATGCACAGGTGTTTAACCGATTTATGTAATGCGGCATTGGGTAGCCTTACTACTGGACGATCATTTATCCTAAATCCGCATAGGCCGGGTCATGGGACGTGACAATATTCCATCTTTGAATTGCTTATTTTGGAGTCCAAGAAAGAATGTTAGTTCACCCATCACACTCATCTCAAACTCTCCCTACATACACGTGACAAAATCCTTGCACAAATTTCCAACAAAATCTGCTGAGTCTCTTAGACCAGGTGTCGTAGCCTAATTTTTCGCACTCGAGAAAACACATAAGTGAGAAAAACACGTACTCTCTCATTAGAACTCATCCTCCTAGAAGGACGAGTGTGACTAGGTTTGAACTAGAAATTGACTTGAATAAGGGCTTTTGAAAAAAGTTTTGGAGTCGCCACCTAACTTTGTTAAGGTGAGTTAGGTCACTTAAAATTAAGTGTAATCCGATAATTAAACTTAGGATTTTTTTAAAAGGTTTTGAAAAACTTCCTTAAGATAGGGTTTTTGGAGAAAACATATTGTTTGGCAACCTTTGGAAAGATTTAAACTCTTTTTGAAAAATAACTCTGTTTTTTTGTCTTTTAAAAATAGTGGTTCTAGGTTCGGAGGTTGATTACGTATAGGGAAGATGCACTAAGCTATCACTCTATCCCACCCTTGTGGTACTTATTTATCCTAGGTTCACTCAATTAGAATCTTCGATTAATAGATGTCACCATTTATTCACTGTGAACAGAATTATATGATGCATGATGTGCAAGTGGAAGAAAAGGATGTGATTTTGAAAAAAGATTTGAAGAAAGGATTTGAGACTTGAAAAAAAAAGTTGTGAAATTGAAAACTTGAAAAAGGTTATGGAATTGAAAATTTGAAAAGGTTGTGATTGCACCCATAAGGGTTGCCTACGTTTCCCTTTGTTGGGAATTAGGTCAGTCGTAATTCGGACTCGAAGTCTGATTAAAAATAGACACTTTGGGGTCTTTGAAAAGTTTGATTTGAAAAGGTTTGATTTGGAACTTTGATTGGAGGATTTGAAATTAAACTTTGATTTGAAATCGAACTTGGAATTGACTTTGATTTGAAATTGAACTTGAGGAGTAGAACTTGGACTTGATTTGAAAAGATTGAGTTGAGCTTTGAAATCATCTTGACTTAGATTGAAGTTTAAAAACCATCTTGGTTTAGAAAAGAGTTTTTAGAAAAGAATTGAGGCCTCCTACCTTAAGGTGAGGGTTGAACTAGGGTTTAGACATTTTAAGATCTAGGTAACCTAGGGTTAAAGCATGCAATTGAAATAGAAAGGTTTGATTTGGACTTGAAAAGTTTGATTTTAGAAAGTCTCGAATTAGGAAAGTTGGATTCAAGATAGAATTGGAAAGGATTTGATTTGATTTAGAAACACTTCATTTGGAAAACTTGAACTTAGGTAAACATTGATTGGGAAGGTTCCATTTTTGGAAAGTTTTCAAATTAGAAAAGTTTCCTTTTTAAGAAAGGGTTGATTTTGGAAAGATTTGAATTTGAAAAGTTTTGAATTTAGAAAAAATTGAACTTAGAAAGATTTGAAAGTTTGAAATTAAGAAAGGTTTGAAAGTTTGGATTTAAGAAAGATTGAAATTAGAAAAAATTAGAATTAGGAAAGATTTGATCTCTATTTCTTAAAGTTGAAGATTGGATTTTATTTAAAAAAGTAGATGATTTGATTTTGTTTCCAAAATTGGAGGATTTGATTTGGTTTCCTAAATTGGAATATTTGATTTGACATGGAATTGCAAAGGTTAAGTTTGAAAATCTTGGATTTGGAGATCTATGATTTGGTGGAAAAAAGGGGTTTTAGAAATCTAAGATTTGATGTAGAAAATAATTTTGGAAACCTATGATTTGAGGCAAAATAAAAAGTCATGATTTTAAGAAAGGAATTAGGGTTTCCTAACCATGGATTCTAGAACTTGACTTGAACTTCAAGACAAAGAGTCTTTTAGAAAGTACATCTTTGGAAAGAGTTTTTAGGAAGTAGACTTGTAATACTATTTGAAAAGAGATTTGAATATGGACTTTTACAAGTCTCTTGAATATCTCATTTTCCTAAAACGATTCTAACCATGGGAAAATTAGAATCATTCTAGGGTTGTGATTTTAAAAACAAGTAGAATTTGAAATATGGACCATAATGATCACGTTAAATATAACACTTTCTTAAAACAACCCTAACCATGGAATGGCTAGAATAATCTTAAGATTGTGGTTTTGATGAAAACAATTTGGGGTTTACACCCAAAATTTGGACCTTGATGGTCACATTGAATGTAACACTTTTCTAAAACAACCCTAATTATGGAATAGTTAGAAACATCCTAGGAGGGTGATTTTGAAAACAAGTTTGAAAAAGGAGATTTTGAATATAAGCTTTGAAAAAGAACTTTGATGCAAGTTTAAAAACAATTTTGAATGTAATGTATAAACATGATAACCACAATGCAATAAGGTCGTGAACATACAAGGTTAGGCTTCACCACATAATCAAGGGAGCCGAATCTACACCATCTAAGGTTGAACTAGAAGAAAGCCCCCAGCACGGTGACCTTCAACAATCCTTCCTAGGCAAGAATCGGGAAGTCTCTTGTTTCAAGCATGCAAAAGGCGGAGGTAGAAGATGGAGATTAAAATAGAAGAAAATGCAAGTGGGTTAGGAGAGAGAAGAGAAAGGGGGATTACATAAAAGTAACTAGAAAACAAATCTTGTACTCTTCTTGCTTTGATTGCTTTGTTTGCTTTACTTGACTTAAACTTTGAGAGTTTTGAAGATGAAACACTTGATCTTCAATGGGTACTTTGAGGGTTGTATTTGAGTGTATAAGGTGTATAGAGGCTAGGGTTTGAGTGAATGGAGGCTAGGGCTTGAAGAGGCTTGAGAGATTTAGGATTTGGGAAACTTTGAACTCTGTTTTCAGCGAGACAGAGTCTTTGGACTAAGTTTGCAGACCCTTTTTGCGCAGGGAGAAGATCTGTATTTATAGGTAATTGAAACAGGAACTAGCACCTGCTGTACTAGCGCTAGTGCAAATTTAACTTGGCACCACTTGGAGTGGCGCGAGCCCATTTATTGGCTTGGCGCCACTAGCCACCTAGGAAGTTTTAAGGTGGCAAGAAACATATCTTTTGACCCTTGCGACGCAAGGCATAAGATTTGGGCACTTGTCCTAGTGACTACTATACAAATTTTAGCTTGGCTCCACTAAGAGTACTTTGAAAGGTCCGGGAATTAACCAGAAGGCCAGGGATGGAAAGAAACTCTCAAAAGAATGTCCCAGAGGTAACATGCATAAGAAACAAGGTTAGAATATTTGAAAAGGTTGACTGGCCCACTAGTGGCAAAACAATCATCTAAACTGGAGAAACACCGGAATGGACTCGAAGTGACTCATGAGAAGGCTTGAAGTTTGGAAATACTATCGAGAGTGTTCTAAGAGATTATCGATTTGATACCCAAAGCTGGTGTGGTTGAAAAAAGCAACCGGCTTACTAGGGGCAAAACGGTTATTTTGCACTAGGCTTGCTGGAATAGACTCGGAATGATTCGGAAAGGTGCTGGAAGGTCGAGAATACTATTAGAAGCATCCTTAGAAGGTAACCGGTTTGATACCCAGAGCCAATGTGGTTCCTGGAGGCGATCGGATGCCTAGGGGCAAAATGATCATTTTGATCGGATGGTCTCGAAATTGATCTGGAACCTACTGGAAGGTACTTAAACACGTCGAATTATCTTTGGGACAATCTTGGAAGGGTGGACTTACTGCTATGAGGACTTAGGTACGTTTTCGAAAAGCATGCCGAAAAAGCCCAAGAGGCAGTTTGGTTATTTTTCACCGGAGTGGGCTAGTAGGCACTGGTGTTGACCTAGGTTTTGAGTGTTCCCATTACTCTGATGGTGTATGATGAGTTAGTTTCTAAAGGTATCATGTCCTTCGGTAAATGTGTCACAACCAAGAGGCTTGTTCGGTCCCATGACATAGGGGTTTTGTTGGTAATTCCCAATGTCACCTGTTTGCGAGTGTTTTCGTCACTCTGACGGTTGCGATATTTGTGAGTATTTCCGTCACTCTGACGGTGTGCGTTCGTTCTAGAACTAACTAATCTTGGGAAGCTGCTGAATGGTCTTATGTCTAAGGGATCAACTTTCTTGAAAGATGTGTCGGATAATAGACATTCTATATTGGCAGGCTAGTAGGTGCTAGAAGTGAACTGTTCTACCATCTTGGAGACTTGGATTCCGTCCCAATCGACGGGTTTAATGGGACTTATCGTTCCAAGGAGTTTTCTTGAAAAATGTGCCAGGCAGATGGACTTACCGTTTGAGGGATCAACTTTCTCAAAAGACGTGCTGGATTGAGTTTGATTGACTTGGATTGAAATTGAAATTGGAATTAAGGTTGAAATAGGGACTTACCGTCTTTCAAAAGACGTGCCAACTGAAATTAGACCAAATAATGCTCCAAAGGCATTTTGCTTCTATCGGGCTTGGCAGGCCCACGAAGTGGTTGATTAACTAAATTAAGTCTAGAAGGCCGGTCTAAACTTGAATGTGTCTATGTCGATTTGAATGTGATTTTGGTCGGGCTGGAGATTGCCAAGCAGGCAAAAATGGGGTGCTCACATATTCTTTTCTTCCTTTCGTTGAAAATGTGTGTGGGTGTGTATTACGGGTGTATGTGTGTGTAGAAGACACCCATGAGAATTTATCCCATGTATCTTGCACATAAGGTATATGCTATAATATGTACTACCATTGGTCATGTTGACTCAAGAGCACATTAAAATAATACAAAATTTAGGAAATTCACATTAAATCAAATAATAGGGTATGGGATATTACATTCACTCTATCCAAGGTTCTAATAGGGTCAAAATATTCAAATTTCATTTTGGAAATAGAACTTGATTTGACAATAGAGCTCCAGGAACTTGTAATTTGGGCGCCAGTTGAAACCTCCTTCAAATTTTGAATTTGAGCGGGCTTATCAAGTTTGATATCCACCATGCGTTGAAGCACTGACTCCTTATCCACCTTAGATTTGCTTTTTGACTCTTGATCTGATCCTTTGCCACCAGTCAGAAGCTCATTTCCACAAGCCTATACTAGCGAGTAGCCGTTACCCATCTTCTTCATCAAATTAGGGCATTTTGCCTTTGCTTCAACAAGCCTTGGCTCTAGTTTTTGCTTTGTAAGATCATGCTCCTCCACTTCAACCTTATCAACCCATGATATATGAGAAGATGCTGAATCTCCACCCTTTTGGGAGCTATTTCAAGGAAGATTGCTGACTAAAGTGACTGATTCATAAATATTTTCCAAATTTCCCGAACAAAGCATATGACCACTCTGATTTCTTTCTCTTCGTAATATAGCATTTTGCCGCCACTTGTCCTTTCCAAGATTAAAACCACTATCTTGTATAAAAGCAAGAGCAGCCTCTAGCTTTACTAAAAGTTCCTCAATACGTGTAGCAGGACCACCAGGCGTTACGTCAGTTTTACATATACCATTATTACAACACTATAAATCCTCATCAACAGCCACTTCAATAGCATCATTAATGCCACCAACACCTGCCATCAATATCGTAAGTTTCCAGATAGGTTCATCATCTTCTTGGGTGAGTTCATCACCTATACATTTAACCTTAGTTTTCACTGTTGTGCTGAATTGTTCTTTGTGGATTGACCTCAAACTTCACTAAATTACTACTATATCGTTGTTGTATACTTGCGAATATAAATTGCACTATTTTAAAGTGATCATCATTTTCTAAAAAAAGGGGGACCACCCCCTGACTTTCTTATTTGTGCCTAAAACATTTCAAATGGTTAGAGAGAAAGAGAGAGCATCCGAACAAACAACGAAGTAAACGCCTGATCTTTCAACTTCTATACTTTGCATCCAACTTAGGTAACCACCTGATTCTCATCTTTTTGTCCTTTATCTTTGAGTTTGGATTGGGGTTTGATTTGACAAAGTTTGGAGTGGGATTGTGTTGGTTGAGAATTTTGTGTTTATTGCTATTTCGCCCAAGGGAAAGGGAAGCAGAAGAAAGTTATAGTCCAGTTTAATAAAGAGTATGATTGTGACGTTTTTATGAGTCACCAAGCTGAGACTGATTTTAGGAAGTATTAGGGTAGTAAGTTGGTAGTTGTCGATAGAGATATGCATCTCTTTGATTTTGGAGTGGGTTATGGCTAGAAGACCAAGTTTGAGACGAGGGGATGGATTGAGTTGGCTGCCTACCATGATGATTACATCCTTTCTCTCTGCACAGAGTTTATAGCGAACATTACTGAGGCCATATCTACTAAAGGGTTTGAGTAGTTAGATTCGTAGGTGAGAAGGCGTAGTGTCACAGTTACTCTGGACACTTTTGCAGCCTACTACAGGCTTAGGCATAGTTTGGTCACTTTAGTCTTAGGACCCTAGAGTTGTCAAAAGTGGCTAAAGAAATACTGAGGGATGGAGGGCCTTCATCAGAGAGCCAGTCGTGGTATGAGAAGAAGAGGCTCAAGATGCAGTACTTGCCTCTATATTTGTTTTCTTGTCATAGGATACTACCTATGGTTCGAGTTTCTGAGGTTAGTGTGCCGAGGGCACAACTGCTTTGGGCCATAGAGATCCACAAGGTCATAGATCTTCCTTGATCGAGATGATGTAGCAATAGTCCATGGTTATGCATCATCATACTCAACTTCTATAGGACCTCACTACTGCATTCGGAGCCTTCAAGGGTGAGGTCCGAGATAGATTCGACAAGGTGGAAAAGGAGCTGGGGAGAGAGATTGCTTGATTAGTTTGGGACCCACCTCCAGATACCTAGATGTTTCTAGGTGTTGAAGAGTTTAGATCATATGATTTATTTTTTCATTCTGTGTTGATCTAAAACTCTTATTATTATAGTTATGTTGTGTTGTTGAGTTTAGATTGTCCATTCATATGATATATCATGTATTGATCTAAAACTCAATTTGTTTTATATATATTTATCAATGGTTGATTTAGGAATTATCTATCGGTTAGTAAGTTTGTCAAGTTCAAGGGAGAACGTTTGATCTTTTGGCTATATATGGTCTTGTTGGCATATGTTCTATTATTGATCTTTGTAGCTATGTTTGTTAGGATGTGTTGAGATTGATGATTTTGGACATATGCAGAGGGAATGTATGCATGACATGATGGTTATTACAACTACTTCTTTCTTATAAGGTATCTATACAACTATTGAACACATTACAAATACCTATTGAGACGATTTTACATGTGCTATCATGATTTTATGCTAGATTTTACATGATTCTTGTAATTGTATTAGAAAAGAAGTGGATATTTACACCTTTTGAGCTTTAGAGACTTATTTGTTTCAGAGAGGTTTACATTTACTAGAAGCATTTTATTCAAATTCTATTTTTTCAATAGCTCTATTATTTTTGTTTAGATCCAATTGCTAAATCATATACATATGACCGAGCTTTGTATACTTTGGAGATAAATCTAGACCATGGTTAATACTTTGAGCCTAGAGTTTTCCTCTCACATAATCTTTAGTCTTGGAGGAAAACAATATGCTCTTGTGATTGTGGATGATTATTCTAGATTTACTTGGACTTACTTCTTTGCTCACAAAGATGAAACTATTTATGTGTTTATCAAGTTCTGTAAAAGAGATCAAATGAAAAAGGCTTTGCCATTTCTACTATCAGAACAGATCATGAAAGAGAATTTGATTGCTCCCCATTTGAAATTTTTTGTTATAAAAATGGTTTTGAACATAACTTTTTTACTCCAAGAACTCCTCAGCAAAATGGGGTTGTTGAAAGGAAAAACAAAAATTTGAAAGAAATAGCTAGAACCATGTTTTGTGAAAATGCTTTATCTAAGTACTTTTAGGCTAAGGCAATAAATATTGCATGCTACGTTTTGAATAGAATTCTTGTTAGAAGGCATTTGAAAAAGACTCCCTATGAACTTTGAAAAGGGAGAAAACCAAACTTTCATACTTTTATGTCTTTGGATGCAAATGCTTTGTTCTAAACAACAATATGGATAATTTAGATAAGTTCGATGCTAAATCAGATGAAAGTATTCTTCTATGTTATCCTCCACATAGTAGAGCTTTTAGAGTTTATAACAAAGGCACCTTAGTGGTTGAAGAATATATTCATGTCAAATTTGACGAATCTAACTCTCTTGTTAGCAAAACTGTAAGTGTGATGATGCAGATGAAACAGGACAAAGTGCTGGCAATACAGACAAAGTGTCCGCACCTAAAAAAACATTGTCAGCAAAAGACAGAGAAGCATAAATGAAATATGAAGAAACGAAGTCCACTCTAACCATATCGCAACAGCAAATTAATGTAAATGAGGGACTACCTAAAGAGTGGAAGTTTGTGTAAAGTCATCCTTAAGATCAAATTCTTGGTGAATCATCAAAAGGTTTAAGAACCAAATGTAGACATTCCTATTACAAATGGAGCCAAAGACCTTTCAAGAAGTTAAAGCAGATGAGTATTGGACTAATGCCATGCAAGAAGAACTAAATCAGCTTGAGAGAAACAAAGTATGGAACCTAGTGCCAAACCTGAAGGACATCCAGTTGTAGGCACCAAATGGGTATTAAGAAATAAGATGGATGAAGCAGGTACTATAATAAGAAATAAAGCAAGGTTAGTTGCTCAAGGCTACAGTTAAGAGGAAGGTATAGACTATGATGAAACTTTTGCACTTGTTGCTAGATTGGAAGCAATTAGAATGCTACTTGCATTTGCATGTTTCAAAAACTTTAAACTTTACCAAATGGATGTCAAGAGTGCTTTTCTAAATGGTTTTATAAATGAAGAAGTTTTTGTTGAACAACCTCCAGGTTTTGAAAATGCTGAGTATCCTGAGCATATTTTCAAATTGACTAAAGCTCTATATAGTTTAAAACAGGCACCTAGAACCTGGTGTAAGTAGCTCATTTTTTACCCGCTCAGTAATCTCCGGTCCAACCAGACTCACATTCAAACCGACACAGACACATTCAAGCTCAAACTAGTTTTTCCAACTCAATCTAGTCAATCAATCACTTCACGGGCCCACCAGGCCTAATAGAGGCAAAAGGACCAAAATGCCCTTAGGGCAT
The DNA here is from genome assembly GCA_033060915.1 of Euryodendron excelsum. NCBI lineage: Eukaryota > Viridiplantae > Streptophyta > Magnoliopsida > Ericales > Pentaphylacaceae > Euryodendron > Euryodendron excelsum. Next base: position 33,571,246 of record CM065377.1, read on the forward strand.
TTCTTGGTCCAATTCTAGTTAGCACATCTTCCTAAGACGGTAAGTCCCTATTTTAACCTCAATTCCAATTCTAATTCTAGTCCAAGTTAATCAAACTCAATTCGGCCCTTCTTTTGAGAAAGTTAATCCCTCATTTCATAAATCCATCTAGTACTGCACGTTTAATGAGAAAACTCCGTGAAATGGTAAGTCCCTTCAAACTTGTACATCGGACAGAACCTAAATCTCTGAGATGGTAGAGCGGTTCACTTCTAGTGCTTGCTAGCTGTCGCGCCCAGATTTTTTGCACTCGAGGAATACTCACACAAGCGGAAAAAATGCTATACTCTCTCGTTAGAACTCACCCTCCTAAAAGAATGAGTGCGACTAGGTTTGAATTGAAAAATTGGTTTGAATAAAGGGCTTTTGAAAAAGATTTGGAGTCGCCACCTAACTTGATTAAGGTGAGTTAGGTCACCTAAAAACTAAGCATAGTCCGAAGACTACACTTAGGGTTTTTGGAAAACAATTTTTAAAATATCTCCTCAAGAGAGGGTTTTTAGGAAAACAGGTTGTTTGGCAACCTTTTGGAAAACATTTAGCGCTTTTTGAAAAATAACTACTTTTGGTCTTTGAAATCAGTGATCCTAAGTTCGGAGGTTGGTTACGTGTAGGGAAGACGCACTAAGCTATCACCCTACCCCGCCCTTTCGGTACCTACATGTCAATCTACCCTTGATTCACTTATGAGAGTCTTTAATTAACCCATGTCCAATCCTATCCACTTTAGAAAAACAATGTTTGAAAACTAATTTAGCATGATGCATGATATGCAAGCAATAGAAAAGAATTGAAAAATAGATTTAAAAAGAGATTGCTTTGATTTGAAAATAGACTTGAAAAGTTGGAATTGAAATTGGAAAGTTTGAAAATTGAGAGTAGAAATTTGAAATTGGAGTTTTAGATTTGAAAAGATTTTGAAAACTGCACCCATGAGGGTGGAATTGAAAGTTTGAAAAGTATGTGACCGCACCTATGAAGGTTGCCTACGTATCCCTTTGGGAGAATCAGGTCAGCCGTAGTTCGGACCGGAGTCCGATCGAAAATAGAAGGTTGGATTGGAAGAGAAAGATTGAATTGGAAATTGAATTTGACTTGAAATTAGAAGAGGAGATTAGAATTTGAAATTGAGAAGGTTGGACTTGGATTTGAAAAGATTGATTTTGGAAAGACTTGGTTGTGGAAAGATGGAGGTTTAGGAAACCTAGACTTAAGATTAAGAAAGATTTGATTTAGGAAAGGTTCGAATTAGGAAAGGTTCGATTTAAGAGAGTGTCATTTTTGGAAAGTTTCAAATTAAGAAAGCTTTGAATTAGGAAAGTTTCATTTTTGGAAAGTTTCAAATTAGGAAGGTTTTGGAATTGGAAAGGTTTAGGTTTAGTAAAGTTTCACTTTTGGAAAGTTTTGAATTAGGAAAGTTTTGGAATTGGAAAGTTTTAGGTTTAGGAAGGACTTAGAATTTGGAAAGTTTCAAGTTAAGAAATTTTTGAATTTTGGAATGTTTGAAAAAGGGAAGTTTTGAATTTGGAAAGTTCTGAAAACAAGGAAGTTTTGAAAATAAGAAAGTTTCGTTTTGGGAAAGGTTTGAAAAAGGAAAGTTTTTAGTTTAGAAATGTTTGAATTAAGAAAGTTTTGAGTTCAGAAAAGTCTTAGATTTGGAAAGATGTTGAAGTTTTGGAAAGTTTAGAATTTAGAAAGATTTGAAATTTAGAAAGTTTAAGATTTAGAAAGTTTTAGAGCTTTAGAAAATCTTGAGATTAGGAAAAGTTTGAGTTTAGGAATGATTTGAAAGCTTGGATTTGAAAAAAGATTTTGGAAAGGGGTAGAATTAAAAAAAGGGTTGAACTAGGAAAGATTTGAAAGTTGAGTTTTAAAGTTTAGTGTAAGCACCCCATTTTTGTCCGCTCGGCAGTCTATACTCCGTCCAGACTTGTTTTCAAGTCATTTTGGGCATATTCCTATTGAATCCAATTCCCTAGGTCTAAATTCCACCTTTCCATCGCTTCGCGGGCCTGTCAGGCCCAAATAGAGGCAAAATGACCAAAACGCCCTTAGGGGCATTGTCCTTTCTTATTTCAATTCTAGTCCCTCTCTCGAGACAGTTTATTCCTCGAGACGGTCCGAGTAGCAAAACTACTCACAAAACCGTCGGAGTGGCGGAAACACTTACAAAACCGTCGGAGTGGCGGAAACACTCACAAAACCGTCAGAGTGGCGGAAACACTCAAAACCTAGGCACGTCTCTTCGGAGTCGGTAAGACCCCTTTCCAATCCCTCTCTCGAGACAGTTTATTCCTCGAGACGGTTCCAATCTAGGCACGTCTCTTCGGAGACGGTAAGACCCCTTTCCAATCCCTCTCTCGAGACAGTTTATTCCTCGAGACGGTCCGAGTAGCAAAACTACTCACACAACCGTCAGAGTAGCGGAAATACTCACAGAGCCGTTAGAGTAGCCGGAATACTCACAGACCCGTTAGAGTAGCGAAAATACTCACAGAATCGTTAGAGTAGCGGAAATACTCACAGAATCGTTAGAGTAGCGGAAATACTCACAGAACCGTTAGAGTAGCGGAAATACTCACAGAACCGTTAGAGTAGCGGAAATACTCTCAAATCGTCAACCCCGTCCGAGTAGCGGAAATACTCAACACCTAGGTCAATACCCATGTTTGTTAGCTCACTTCGGAGAAAAATAACCAGACTACCCTTAGGGCCTCTTCCGAGACTTTTCGGTCAAGATGACCATTTTGCCCCTAAGCATCCGAATGCCCCGGAAACCACACCGGCTCTGGGTATCAAACCGGTAATGTCCCGAGAATACTTTTTATAGTGTTCTCGACCTTCCTTTACCTTTCCAGACCATTCCGAGTCAGTTCCGGCAAACCCAGTACAAAATGACCGTTTTGCCCTTGGTGGGCCGGTCTTCATTTCCGACCACGCCGGCCCTGGGAATCAAACCGGCAACCTCTGGGAACATTCTAAATAATGTTTCCAGATCCCAAGTCTTCTTCTGGGACAGTTTGAGTCTGTCCCGGCAGTTTTCCGATCCGATTGACCGTTTTGCCCCTAAAGGCTCGGTCAACCTTTCCGACACATCCAATCCTCACTTTTCAAGTCAAATACCTCCAGGACACTATTTTAAGTGTTCCTGCTCCTTTCCGGCCTTCCGGGTCACTCCCGACTCCTTCAAATCATTCCCGGACTTTCCGGAGTCACTCCTAGTGAAGCCAGGCTAAAGTTTATATGGTAGTCACTAGTACAGGCGCCCAAATCTAGTCAAAGATACTTGCTTGCCGACCTTAATTATTTCCTAAATGGCTAGCGCCACTAGCAGTGGCGCCAAGCCAAAAAATGGCCTGGCTCCACTCCTAGTGGCGCCAGTATAAATTTTGCCCTAGCGTTACTGCAACAGGCGCTAGGCTTGTCCAACTTCTATAAATACAGAGTCTCGATCAACGTGAAAGGGGTCTGCAAACTTAACCTAAAAATCACACAATTCGATACACAGAGCTCGAGCACCTCCAAAAACCCTAGCCTCCCTAGGTTTTCCAAACCCTAGCCACTATACACAAACCCTAGCCTCCTATACACTCAGACACACCCCTATACACTCATACACTAGCCTTCAACCACTCTCTCAAGACTTGAAGAGCAGCCATCCAAAGCTTGAAGACAACCCTTGAAGACTGAAGGGTGAAGATCAAGACCGAAGACCGAAGACCGAAGACTGCACGGCGCGCAAAATAAACAAGAAACAAGGTAGGCTCCCTATTTAATTTTCTGCACTTTCTCCCTCTCTCTTCTCTCTCCAACCCACTTGGGTTTTCTCTATTTTAATCCCCCATCTCTTTCCCCCCCTTTCTTTGCATGCTTGAAACAAGGGGATTCCTGGTCCATGTGTAGGATTGGACTATGGGAGAGTCACCGTGTCGGGGGCTTTCTTCTAGTCTAACCAAAGACCACGTGGGTCCGGGCCCCTTGATTATGTGGTGAAGCCTTAACCTTGTATGTTCACGACCCCAAATTGCATTGTGCATATCATAGTCTTGTATCTTCCAAATTCGTTTTCAAAAAGTTGTTTTCAAAAATCGTTTTCAAACTTGTTTTGAAAATTGCATCAAAAGCTCTTTTTCAAAAACATGTTTTCAAAACCACAATTCTAGGGTGATTCTAGCCTTTCCATGGCTAGGGTTGCTTTAGGAAAGTGCTATATTAAAAGTGGCCTTTTGGTCTATATTTTCAAACCTTGCTTTCAAAACCACTTTCTTAAAGTGGTTCTAGCCTTCTTATGGTTTGAATTGCTTTAGGAAAGTGAGATATTTTTACACCTTCTAAAAACTCTTTCTTCAAAAATCTCTTCCTAAAAATCTCTTTTTCAACATACTTTCCTAAAATTCCCCTCTTCAAAATTGATTTCAAAAACTCCCTTTCAAAATCTCTTTTTCAAAACTCTCTTTTTCAACTCCTTTCCAAAACTTTCTTTCCTCAAAATTCACTTTCTAAAAAACACTCCCTAAAAATCTTTCTAAAAACTCTCCTCCCGGAATCTTCCTTCTAGAAATTCCCCTATAGGATTTTCTTTCTAAACTCTACGTTTCCAAAAACATGCTTTCCAAAAAACTCCTCCCTAGGATTCCCTTCTAGAAAACCTTCGTTTCCAAAAATGCGTTTTCCAAAGAAAACTCTTTCCTTAGAGCCCAAACCAAACCCTAGAACCCACAATTAGGAAACCCTAGTTTTCTTTCCAAAAACATGATTTTCAAACTTTGCCCCAAACCTAGGTTTCCAAAATCTTTTGTTTTCTATATCAAAACTATACATGTTTTCAAAACCTATTTTCCACGTCGAAACTATAATTTTCCAAACCTAGGGTTTCTAGAATCCCCCTTTCCAAATCCTTGTCAAATCCTATCTTCCCTTTAGGAAACCAAATCAAATCTCCCCGTTTAGGAAACTAGATCCTATCCTCCGTTTTTGGAAACAAAATCAAACCTTTCTCTTTTAGAAACCAAATCCAATCCCTCCTAATCCCAAACCTTTCTTAATTCAATTCCTTCCTAAACCATAAGTTTCCTAAACCCAAACTTTAAATCTTTCCTTAAGTTTCAAAATCCAACTCTTTCCTAATTCGAATCCTTCCTAAACTTCCACTTTCTTAAACCTTAAGTTTCTAAAAACTTGAACATATAAATCTTTCCTAAACTTTAAAACTCAACTTTCAAATCTTTCTTAGTTCAACCCTTTCCTAATTCTACCCTTTTCCAAAATCTTTTTCAAATCTAAGTTTTCAAACCTTTCCTAAACTCAAGCTTTTCCTAAATTTCAAGATTTTCTAAAACTCTAAAACTTTCTAAATCCTAAACTTTCTAAATTTCAAATCTTTCTAAAAATTCTAAGCTTCCAAATTCAAAACTTTCTAAATTTGAAACCCTCTTAAGTTAAATCTTTCTAAACCTAAAAACTTTCTAAATTCTAAACTTTCCAAAACTTCAAAATCTTTTCAAATCTAGAACTTTTCTAAATTCAAGACTTTCTTAAGTTGAAATTTCCTTTTTTTCAAACATTTCCTAAATTGAAAACTTTCCTTTTTCAAACCTTTCCCAAAACAAAACTTTTCTTATTTTCAAAACTTCCTTGTTTTCAAAGCTTTCCAAATTCAAAACTTCCCTTTTTCAAAATATTTCTAAAATCAAAACTTTCCGATTTTCAAAACTTTCCTAATCTGAAAACCTTTCCTTTTTCGAAAACTTTCCTAAACCTAAAACTTTCCTAATTTCAAAACTTTCCGAAAATGAAACCTTCCTAAAACGGACCTTTCCTAATTCGAATATTTTCTAAAATCCAATCTTTCTAAATCTTCAAAATCCAACATTCCAATCCAATCTTTCTTAATCTCAAGTCTTCCCTAGGTCTCCTATCTTTCCTAAGTCTAGGTTTCCTAAACCTCCATCTTTCCAAAACCAAGTCTTTCCAAAATCAATCTCTTCAAATCAAAGTCCAATCTTTTCAATTTCAATTTCCAATCTCCTCTTCTAATCTCAAATCAAATCCAATTTTCAATTCAATTTCTTTTTTCCAATTCAATCTCTTTCTTTCAAATCAACCCTTCTCTTTTCAATCGGACTCCGGTCCGAACTACGACTGACCTGATTCCCCCAAAGGGATACGTAAGCAACCTTCATAGGTGCGGTCACAATACTTTTCAAACTTTCAATTCCACCCTCATGGGTGCGGTTTCCAAAATCTTTTCAAATCTCACATTCCAATCTATTTTCAAAATTCCAAAATTTCTATTTTCAAACTTCTACTTTCAATTTTCAAACTTTTCAATTTCAATTCTATTTCTTCAAATCTATTTTCAAATCAAATCAATTTCTTTTCAAATCAATTTCTATTTTCTAATTCTTTCATCTTGCACTTGCATATCATGCATCATGTTAGTTTCTTTTCAAACATTGTTTTTCTAAAGTAAATAGGGTTGAACCATTAGTTAATTAAAGACTCTCATAGGTGAATCTAGGGTAGATTGACATGTAGGTACCGAAAGGGCGGGGTAGGGTGATAGTTTAGTGCGTCTTCCCTACACGTAACCAACCTCCGAACCTAGATCACTGATTTCAAAGACCAAAAAGGAGTTATTTTTCAAAAAAAGGGCTAAATGTTTTCCAAAAGTTGCCAAACAATCTGTTTTCTTAAAAACCCTCTCTTGAGGAGATGTTTTCAAAATTGTTTTTCAAAAACCCTAAGTGTAGTCCTCGGATTATTCTTAGTTTTTAGATGACCTAACTCACCTTAATCAAATTAGGTGACGACTCCGAATCTTTTTCAAAAATCCCTTTATTCAAACCTGTTTTCAATTCAAACCTAGTCGCACTCATTCTTCTAGGAGGGTGAGTTCTAATGAGAGAGTACAACATTTTTCCCGCTTGGGTGAGTATTCCTCGAGTGCGAAAAATCTGGGCGCGACATTTAGGAAAGATTTTTATGTTCAAGTTTTGGAAACTTAAGATTTAGGAAAGTGGAAGTTTAGGAAGGATTTGAATTAGGAAAGGGTTGGATTTTAAAATTTAAGAAAATGTTTAAAGTTTAGGTTTAGGAAACTTATGGTTTAGGAAGGAATTGAATTAGGAAAGGTTTGGATTAAGAAGGGATTGGATTTGGTTTCTAAAAGAGAAAGGTTGGATTTTGTTTCCAAAAATGGAGGACGGAATCTAGTTTCCTAAACGGGGAGAATAGGATTTGGCAAGGATTTGGAAAGGGAGATTCTAGAAACCCTAAATTTGGAAAATTATAGTTTTGACGTAGAAAATAGGTTTTGGAAACATGTATATTTTTGATGTGAAAACTTGAGGTTTTGGAAACCTAGGTTTGGGGCAAAGTTTGAAAATCATGTTTTTGGAAAGAAAATTAGAATTTCCTAATTGTGGGCTCTAAGGCTTGACCTGGGCTCTAAGGAAAAGGAATTTTTAGAAAGTGCGTTTTTGGAAACGAAGATTTTCTAGAAAGGACTCCTAGGGAGAAACTTTTGGAAAGTGAATTTGAAGAGGGAGTTTTTGGAAAAAGATCTTAAAGAGAAGGAGTTTTGAAAAATGCGTTTTTAGAAACGTAGATTTTGGAAAGAAGATCCTAGAGGAGAGTTTCTAGAAGGAAAATTTTGGGAAGAGAGTTTTGGAAAGAGTTGTGGGGAACGTTTTTAGAAAGTAGATTTTGAAGAAAAGATTTTGGAGAGGAGTTGAAAAAGAGAGTTTTGAAAAACAGATTTTGGGAAGGAGTTTTTGAAAACAATTTTGAAGAGAAGAGTTTTAGGAAAGTATGTTGAAAAAGAAATTTTTAGGAAGAGGGATTTTTGAAAAGAGAGTTTTTAGAAGGTATAAAAACCTCTCACTTTCCTAAAGCAATTCTAACCATAAGAGGGCTAAAACCACTTTAGGAAAGCGGTTTTGGAAAACAATAAGATTTGAAAATATGGACCATATTGGTCACTTTTAATGTAACACTTTCCTAAAGCAACCCTAGCCATGGAAAGACTAGAATCACCTTAGAATTGTGATTTTGAAAACAAGTTTTTGAAAAAGAGATTTTGATGCAATTTTGAAAACAAGTTTGAAAACGGTTTTGAAAACGAGTTTGAAAACGAATTTTGGAAGATGCAAGATTATGATATGCACAATGCAATTTGGGGTCGTGAACATACAAGGTTAAGGCTTCACCACATAATCAAGGGGGCCGAACCCACGTGGTCTCTGGTTAGACTAGAAGAAAGCCCCCGACACGATGACTCTCCAACAGTCTAATCCTACACATGGACCCGGAGTCCTCTTGTTTCAAGCATGCAAAGAAAGGGGGGAAAGAGATGGGGGATTAAAATAGAGAAAACCCAAGTGGGTTGGAGAGAGAAGAGAGAGGGGGGAAGTGCAGAAAATTAAATAGGGAGCCTACCTTGTATCTTCTTTAATTTGCGCGCCTTGCTTGTCTTCGGTCTTCGGTCTTTGTCTTGACCTTCTTCTTCAGTCTTCAAGGATTATCTTCAAGCTTTGGATGGCAGCTCTTCAAGTCTTCAAAGGATGGTTAAAGGCTAATGTATGAGTGTATGGGGGAGTGTATGAGTGTATAAGAAATTAGGGTTTGTGTATAGTGGCTAGGGTTTGGGAAAACCTAGGGAGGCTAGGGTTTTGGAGGTGCTCGAGCTCTGTATATCGAAGTATAGGGTTTTTAGGTTAAGTTTGCAGACCCCTTTCACGTTGAATGAGGCTTTGTATTTATAGAGGTTGGACAAAACTGGCACTTGTTGCAGTGGCGCCAGGCCAAATTATACACTGGCGCTACTCTTTTTTTGGCTTAGCGCCACTACTAGTGGCGCCAGCCAATTAGGAAAGATTCAAGGTTGGCAAGCAACGTATCTTTGACTAGATTTGGACGCCTGTACTAGTGACTACCATGTAAATTTTAGCCTGGCTTCACTAGGAGTGACTCCGGAAAGTTCGGGAATAATTTGAAGGAGCCGGGAATGACCCGGGGGGCCGGAAAGGAGCAGGAACACTTAAAATAGTGTCCTGGAGGTATTTGACTTGAAAAGTGAGGATAAGATGTGTCGGAGAGGTTGACCGGGCCTTTAGGGGCAAAACTGTCAATCGGACCGGAGAACTGTCGGGACAGACTCGGACTGTCCCGGAAAAAAACTTGGGATCTGGAAACATTATTTAGAATGTTCCCAGAGGTTTCCGGTTTGATTCCCAGAGCCGGTGTGGTCGGAAAAGGAGACCGGCCCACTAGGGGCAAAACGGTCATTTTGTACCGGGTTTGCCGGAACTGACTCGGAATGATCCGGAAAGGTAAGGAGAGGTTGAGAACACTATAAAAAGTATTCTCGGATCATTACCGGTTTGATACCCAAAGCCGGTGTGGTCGAAGAAGGAGACCGGCCCTCCAGGGGCAAAACGGTCATTTTGTACCGGGTTGGCCGGAACTGACTCGGAATGATCCGGAAATGTAAGGGGAGGTTGAGAACACTATAAAAAGTATTCTCAGGAGGTTGCCGGTTTGATACCCAGAGCCGGAGTGGTTCCCGGGGCATTCGGATGCTTAGGGGCAAAACGGTCATCTTAACCGGAAAAGGTCCAAAGGGTAGTTTGGTCATTTTTCACTGAAGTGGGCTAATAGACACTGGTGTTGACCTGGGTTTTGAGTGTTTCTGCCACTCTAACAGCGGTCATCGTGACACAGGGGTTTGTTGCCAATTCCCTATATCGACCTATTTGTGAGTATTTCCGCTACTCGGACGGGGTTGATGATTTGTGAGTATTTCCGCTACTCGGACGGGGTTGATGATTTGGGAGTATTTCCGCTACTCGGACGGGGTTGATGAGTATTTTCGCTACTCTAACGGTTCTGTGAGTATTTCCGCTACTCTAACGGTTTTGTGAGTATTTCCGCTACTCTAACGGGGTTGTGAGTATTTCCGCTACTCTAATGGTTTTGTGAGTATTTCCGCTACTCTAACGGTTCTGTGAGTAGTTTTGCTATTCGGACCATCTCGAGGAATAAACTGTCTCGAGAGAGGGATTGGAAAGGGGTCTTACCGTCTCCGAAGAGACGTGCCTGGATTGGAGCCGTCTCGAGGAATAAACTGTCTCGAGAGTGGGATTGGAAAGGGGTCTTACCGTCTTCAAAGAGACATGCCTGGATTGTGAGTGTTTCCGCCACTCTAACGGTTTTGTGAGTGTTTCCGCCACTCTAACGGTTTTGTGAGTAGTTTTGCTACTCTAACGGTTTTGTGAGTAGTTTTGCTACTCGAACCGTCTCGAGGAATAAACTGTCTCGAGAGAGGGATTGGAAAGGGGTCTTACCGTCTCCGAAGAGACGTGCCTGGATTGGAGCCGTCTCGAGGAATAAACTGTCTCGAGAGTGGGATTGGAAATGGGTCTTACCGTCTCCGAAGAGACGTGCCTGGATTGTGAGTGTTTCCGCCACTCTAACGGTTTTGTGAGTATTTCTGCTACTCTAACGGTTTTGTGAGTGTTTCCGCCACTCTAACGGCTTTGTGAGTATTTCCGCTACTCTAACGGTTTTGTGAGTGTTTCCGCCACTCTAACAATTTTGTGAGTAGTTTTGCTACTCGGACCGTCTCGAGGAATAAACTGTCTCGAGAGAGGGACTAGAATTGGAATAAGAAAGGACAATGCCCCTAAGGGCATTTTGGTCATTTTGCCTCTATTTGGACCTGACAGGCTCGCGAAGGGATGGAAAGTCGGAATTTGGACCTAGAGGATTAGTTTCAATTGGGATATGCCCAAAATGACTTGAAAACAAGTCTGGACGGAGTGTAGACTGCCGAGCGGTCAAAAATGGGGTGCTTACACTAGCCTGCCAATGTAGAATGTCTGCTATTTAGCACGTCGATCGGGAAAGTACCTAATGCCCCGAGACGATAACACCATTCAATAGCTTCCCGTCAGAGTGACGGAAATACTCATAAACATTGTAACCGTCAAAGTGGCAGAAACACTCGCAAATAGTTCAACATTAGGAATGCCAACAAACCCCCTATATGACGGAACAGAACTCGCCTCTTGGCCGTGGCACGTTTACCAAAGGACGAGATACCTTTGGAGACCAACTCGTCACACACCGTCAGAATGATGAAAACACTGAAAACCTAGGTCAACACCAGTACGTGCCAGCCCACTCCGGTGAAAAATGACCAAACTGCCCCTGGGGCTCTGTCGACACTCATCTCCAGAATTGTTCCAAAGATAATCCGACACATTCAAGTGTGTTCCAGTTAGTTTCAGATCAATTCTGAGACCATCTGGTCAAAATATTTTGCCTGTAAGCATCCGATTGCCACCGGGAACCACACTGGCTCTGGGTATCAAATCGATTATCTTCTAGGGAAGCTTTTTTAGTACCCTTCTGGACCAGTCCAAGTCCATTTCGACAAACCTGATGCAAAATAACTGTTTTGCCCCTAGTGGGCCAGTTGCCTCTTCCAACCACACTGGCTTTGGTTATCTAATAGACAATCCTTCGGAGTGCTCTTGATAGTATTTCTAACCTTCAAATCCTATCCTGGTCGACTCTAAACCAGTTTTAGTGTTTCAATGTTCAAATGACCATTTTGTCCCTAGAGGGCTGATTAGCCTTTTTAACCACACCTGCTCTGGTTATCAAACTGGTTATCTTCGGGACATTCTTTTAGAGATTCTCGTCCATCCCCAGCCTTCTGGATCATTTTTGGACTTTTTGAAGTCACTCCTAGTGAAGTCAAGCTAAAAATTGTACTGTAGTTACTAGGACAGGTGCCCAAATCTTTTGCCTTACATCTCAAGAGTCAAAAGAACCATTTATTGCTACCTCAAAAGTTTCCTAAAGGGACTAGCGCAAGCCAAAAACTGGCTTGGCACCACTACAAGCTTAAAAATAAACTGGCACCACTGCAGCAGGCGCCAGTTCTGATTCCAATTGCCTATAAATACACATAGTAACCATTAGAAGGCAACTTTGGAGGGATCTTGAGCAGCATGCAGCCTTGGTTTGTAACGAACCTTAGCTTGTCATGGGCGATTTTAATGTTATGAGATCTCCTTTTGAAAGGAAGGGGGGAAGTACTGATTGGCCTGGTTTCATGGATGAATTTAATGGGTGTCTTATGGAGGCTGAACTTGATGATCTAAGATACAGGGTTTTCAATTTACTTGGAACAATGGATGTGCAAAGAACTACATTCTAAGGAAAATTGACAACGCTCTTGTTAATAGCTGCTGGAATACTAAGTTCAGGTTTTCAACCGCTGAATTCTTTCTTTTGAGGTTTCAGATCATAGCTCTATTTGGGTTCGGATGGGGCTCCATATGAAAGAAGGTACTAAACCATTTAAGTTCTTTAATTTTTGGGCTGATTATAAGGAGTTCTTACCTATAGTGCAGAAAGCTTGGAATACTACTGTTGATGGGTACTTAATGTACCGAGTTTGCAAAAAGCTGAAGTTAGTGAAAGCTAGTTTAAAGAAGCTTAATAAGAAGAAATGTTAAGATATTTCGCTGAAAGTTAATGAAGCTAGAGAGGAGTTGCTTAATCTTCAAAGATAGTTAGAGGCAAACGGTAGGGACCTTGAGCTTGTGGCCAAGGAGAAAGAAAGTCTTTCCGAACTTAATGCTTTGAATAACCGAGAGGAGAGCTTTGCCAAGCAAAAGAGCAAAATTCTCTAGTTGAATGAAGAGGTTTAGAATATAAATTTTTTTGTCAAGTCAGTAAGGAATAGAGCAAATATGAATCAAATCTTCTTAATCAAGAAGGAGGATGGTGCAGTAGTGTAAGATATTAGAGAGGTTAAGGAGGAATTTGTGAAGTACTTTCAGAACTTGTTGGACAAGGACAATGCTGTGAAGTGTCTAAGGAAACGAGAGCTTCAGCAGTATATCAGTAAAGTGGTTTCTAAAGAAGCAGCTGGAAAGATGGATAGGAATGTAATGGAAGATGAGATTAAGTAAGTGCTCTTTAGCTTAAATCCAAACAAGGCCCCTTGGTCCTGATGGTTTCCATGACTTTTTCTTTAAAAGAAGTATGGCCTATAGTTGGAAAGGAGATGGTTGCTACTATAAAATGCTTCTTTGATTCTGGTTGTTTGCTGAAGGAAGTTAATGCTTCCATTGTAGCCTTAATCCCCAAAGTTTCTAATCCCACAACCTTAAAGGACTACAAATCTATTTCATGTTGCAATAAAACTGTGCAAATGCATTACTAAGATTATTGTAGATAGAATTAAGAGTTTGCTACCTCTGGTTATTGATGAAGCTTAATCAGCTTTCATTCAAGGTAGGAAGAATAGTGATAATATCTTGATGCTCAGGAGCTTATGAGAGGCTATCATAAGAACAAGCTGGCTAAATGTGTTGTGAAGGTAGACCTTATGAAGGCTTATGATTTAGTCAGATGGGACTTTGTGTTGGATGTTTTGGAGCTTATGGGATTTTTGAAGAAGCTAAGGAATTGGATACATGTTTGCAATTCTACACCTATGTACTCAATCAGCCTTAATGGTGCCCTTAAGGGCTTCATTCCTGGTGCTAAAGGCCTGACACAAGGTGATCCTTTATCCCTTTACTTGTTTGTAATTTGTATGAATGTCCTATCTCAAATTATTCAGAAGTAAGTGATGAGAAACCCAAATTTTTAGTTTCATTAGAGATGCAAGAAAAATAGCTTAACTCATCGCTATTTTGTTGATGATTTGATTCTTTACTGCAAGGGTGAGATTGTTTCTGCTAGAATCTTAAAAGATGCTTTGGATAAATTTTCTAAATTCTCAAGACTTGTTCCAAGTTGTGCCAAGAGTAATATATTTCTCATTGGTTTGGATGATCATGGGAGGGAGTAATTGTTAAAGTTTTTCAAGTTCCAACTAGGTGCTCTTCCAATTCGGCACTTAGGGGTTCCCTTAATTTCTTCAAAGCTAGAACTTGAAGATTGTAATAACCTGGTTGACAGAATTGTGACCAAGGCCAAGTCTTGGACTGGTAAATTTCTATCTTATGCAGGTCAGTTGCAGCTCATCAAATCACTTTTATTTAGCATGCAGAGCTACTGGTGTGCCCATTTCATTATGTCAAAGAAAGTTTTGAAGGAAATTGATCAATGCTTTAGAGCTTTTCTTTGGAAAGGACTTGATTTAAAGAATACTAGAGCTAAGGTTAATTGGGAAGAGGTTACAAAGCCAAATGATGAAGGTGGTCTAGGTATAAAGAAGTTGGTGGCTTGGAACCATGCTAGTATAGCTAGATACATCTGGCTGTTGTGCCAATCATCTATGGCTTCCTGTTGGGTGAAGTGGGTCAAAGTAAACCTTTTAGTTAGAAGTCAATTCTGGGGGGCAAAGGTACCTTGGGATTGCACTTGGACTTGGAGGAAAATTCTACACCTAATAGATATCATCAGGCCTTTAATCAACTAGAAAAATGAGGAAGGTTCATAGGTTTCCCTATGATAGATAACTGGCTGCCAATGGGGCCTATACATCAAAGAATGGAAGATAGGGTGATCTATGATTCTGGCTTAGGCAAAGAAGAAAAAGTCAGCACCATTATTAGGGACAATCAATGGCATTGGCCAATGGCAAATTCCATAGAGTTGTTGGAGCTTAAAAGGTGTATGCAAAATAATCTACGCCCCAATAGCTCTTGCAGTAATCAAGCTCTATGGATTTTAGAAAAAAAATTACCAATTTTAAGTTAGATCAACTTGGCAAAGTATTAGAAAGCATAACCCTCAAGTGGAGTGGGCTAAAGTTGCTTGGTTTAAGAAGGCTATTCCTAGATATAACTTTATCCTCTGGCTTGCTATTTGAGAAAGATTGACTAACCAAGACAAACTTGCTGCTTATGATATTTTAAATGACATGTGTTTTGTGTTTTGTAGAGAAAAAATCGAAGACCACAACCATCTCTTCTTCCAGTGTCCGATCATAACTAGATTGTGGGTTTAGCTACTGGAAAAATGTAAGGCCCAATGCTTGAGTAATGAGTGGCAAGGGATTGTATCTTGGGCTTATACCTTAAAGGAGAAGTCTTTGAAGAATATTCTATGCAAGTTAATGTTATCCACCACGTTTATTTCCTTTGGAGAGAAAGGAATGATAGATTAATGGCTAACAAGTGTAGGGATACGAAGGCAGTGTTCAATGATATAATCTTTCAAGTTCGTAATAGGATAGCAAGTTCGAGAGGTTTTCAGCGAATAGCCCCAAATAGGGATCTCCATCAACTATGGCAAATTCCTGATGATATCTTTAAGAACTAAGGGCAGCAGTTACTGTCATTAATGTTCAGTTCCTTAGAGTTGTAAAGCTAAGTTAGCTTATGTTGTGTACTTTACTTAGCTAGTGCCAACTCTATTCCCTTTATTGTTAGGATGGTTATCTTCATTCCTAGATGATCATCATCTTATTGCCCAGGGTATGCCCCTTGTATTTGTACTTGATCTTTCAATCTTTGTTTTCTATATATTCTTTCTTATTTAGCAAAAAAAAAAAGGCATGTTCTGGACAATTTCTCTCACTTGCCATGAGTAAGGAAAAGGTCATGCGAATCTACCCCTCTTGATAATTGAAGAAATTTTGGCATACATTATGTGGTTGCCATATCTTTTTAACAACAAGCCTAGGGAATGCTAGTTGTCATGCCAAAGGAAGGTGTTTGTTTCGTCCCCAATGGCATAATGGACAAAAAGATCAGCATCTTCTCTAAGCTTTAATAATTTCTTCCAAGCACAGGATGCATCAGACGAAATAGAGAGAGACCAGAAACTTTTCTCTTTAATCAAATATTTTTGACACCAGTGAACCTATAGGGAGTTATTGTTTGAACATAAGCTCCATAGATGCCTTAACATAGTAATTTTATTTCACTCATGGAGTTTCGTTATGCCAAGGCCCTCTTCTTTCTTTGGGTTGCATATGATATCCCAGGCAACTTTGCAAGAGTTCATCTTTTGATCAGTACCTAACCAGAGAAAGTGTGTTAGGAGCTGCTCAATCTTTTTGCATATACCTTTTGGGAGGAGAAAATGCAAGCTCCAGTATACTTGGATCCTAAAAAGGATGGATTTAATTATTTGCAGCCTTCTAGCATAGGTTAAAAACTAATTGTCCCAACTTTTGATGCGTGTTGGGGTCTTAGATCATAGTCCTATTGTTGTCATAATAGTGTAAGCACCCATTTTTTGCCTGCTCGACAATCTCTGGTCTGACCAGACTTACATTCAAATTGACACAGACACATTCAAGCCCAAAACTAATTTTTCAAACTCAATCCAGTTAATCAATCGCTTCACGGGGCCGTCGGGCCTAATAAAGGCAAAATGACCAAAATGCCTTTATAGCATTGCTTGGTCCAATTCTAGTTGGCATGTGTTCCTAAAGATGGAAAATCCCTATTTCAACGTTAATTCCAATTTCAATATCAGTCCAAGTCAATCAAACTCAATCTGGCAGATTTTTTGAAAAGATGATCCCTCAGACGATAAGTTCATCCAATCCGATATGTTTTTCAAGAAAACTCCTTGGAACGATAAGTCCCTTCAAACCTGTCGACTAGGAGGAAGCCCAAGTCCTTGAGATGGTAGAACGATTCACTTCTAGCACCTACTAACCTATCAATGTAGAATGTCTGTTATCTAGCATGTCTTTTGAGAAAGTTGATCCCTTAGACGATAAGACCATCCAACAGCTTCCCGAGATTAGGAAGTCTTTGGAATGAATGCACACCGTCAAAGTGACGAAACATTCACAAACATCGTAATCGTTAGATTGACGAAAACACTCGCAAACATGTCGATATTGGGAATCGCTAATAAAATCCCTATGTCACGGGACCGAACTCGCCTCTTGGCTGTGGCACGTTTATTGAAGGATTGGATACCTTTGGAAACCAACTCATCACACATCATCAAAGTGATGAAAACACTCAAAACCCAAGTCAACACCAGTGCTTGCTAGCCTACTTTAGTGAAAAATGATCAAACTGCCCATTGGGCCTTTCTAACACGCTTCTCGAGAAAGTATCTAAGTCTTTAGAGTGGTTAGTCCACCCTTCCAAGACTGTCCCAAAGATAATCTAGCACGTTCTAGTGCCTTCCAGTTTCTTCTAGATCAATTTCGAGACCATCCGGTCAAAATGACCATGTTGCCTCTAGGCATCCTATTGCCTCCAGGAACCACACGACTTTGAGTATCAAATTGGTTACCTTCTGAGGATGCTTCTAATAGTATTTTTGACCTTCCAACACCTTTTCGGATTATTCCAAGTCTATTCTGGCAAGCCCAATGCAAAATGACAGTTTTGCCCCTAGTTAGCTGATTGCTTTTTTCAACCACACTAGCTTTGGATATCAAACCGGCAACCCATTGGAACATTTTCACTAGTGTTTCTAACCTTCAAGGCTTCTCATGGGTCACTCTGAGTCTATTTCGGTGTTTTTCTTGTCCAATTGATCATTTTGCCCCTAGTGGGCCAGTCAACCTTTTCAAATATTTTGACATTATTCCTTAAGTTCGTTACCTCTGAGACACTCTTTCATGGGTTCCTGTCCATTCCCGGCCTTCCGAATCATTTTCAGACCTTCCGGAGTTATTCTTAATGGAGCCAAGCCAAAAATTGCATGGTAGTCACTGGGACAGGTGCCCAAATCTTTTACCTTGCGTTCCAAGGGTCAAAAGATACATTTCTTGCTACCTTAAAAACTTTTCTAAGTGGCTGGCACCACTACTAAAGCCAATAAATGGCTTGGCACCACTAGGAGTGGCACCAAGGTTAAACTTTCACTGGCACCACTACAGTAAGTGCTAGTTCCTGTTTCAATTGCCTATAAATACAAACCCTCCTCCTATGTAAAAAGAGTTCACAAACTCCGTCCAGAAACCCTGTCTCTCTGAAAACAGAGCTCAAAGTTCCCTAAAACCTTAATTCTCTCAAGGCTCTTCAAACCCTAGCCTCCTATCCATCAAGTGCTACATCTTAAAAGCTTTTAAAGTTCAAGTCAAGTAAAGCAAACAAAACAATCAAAGCAAGAAGAATATGATGTTGGTTTTTCTATTTACTTTTATATAATCTCCCTCTTTCTTCTCTCTCCTAACCCACTTGGATTTTCTTTTATTTTAATCACCATCTTCTACCTCCTCTTCTTGCATGCTTGAAATAAGGGACTCCCCAATTCATGCTTAGGAAGGACTGTTGAAGGTCACCGTGCTTGGGGCTTTCTTCTAGTTCAACCTTGGATGGTGCGGGTTCGGTCCCCTTGATTATGTGGTGAAGTCTAACCTTGCATGTTCACGACCTTGTTGCATTGTAGTTATCATGTTCACACACTGCATTCAAAATTGCATTCAAAGTTGTTTTCAAACTTGCATCAAAGTTGTTTTTAAAGCTTGCATTCAAAGTTTTCTTCTTTCAAACTTGTTTTCAAAATCACGCTCCTAGGATGATTCTAGCCATTCCATGGTTAGGGTTATTTTAGGAAAGTGCAATATTCAATGTGACTATCAAGGTCCAAATTTTGGGTTTCAACCCTAAATTATTTTTATCAAAACTACCATCTTAAGATGATTCTAGCCATTCCATGGTTAGGGTTGTTTTATGAAAGTGTTACATTCAATGTGATCGTTATGGTCCATTTTTCAAATCTTAGTTGTTGTCAAAATTACAACCATAGAATGGTTCTAATCTTTTCATGATTAGAATCGTTTTAGGGAAGTGAGATATTCAAGAGACTTTTAAAAGTCTATATTCAAACCTCTTTCCAAATTGTTTTGCAAATCTACTTCCTAAAAACTCTTTTCAAAGATCTACTTTCTAAAAACTCTTTGTCTTGAAGTCCAAGTTAAGCCCTAGAATCCATAGTTAGGAAACCTTAATTCCTTTCTTAAAGTCATGATTTCCTATTTTCCTCAAATCATAAGTTTCTAAGACTATTTTCTACATCAAATCATAGATTTCCAAAACCTTTTTTTCTTACCAAATCATAGATTTCCAAATTCAAGATTTTCAAAACTCAACCTTTCCAATTCTATGTCAAATCAAATCTTCCAATTTATGAAATCAAATCAAATCCTCCAATTTTGGAAATAAAATCAAATCATCTATTTTTGAAAATAAAATCCAATCTTCAACTTTAGGAAATAGAAATCAAATTTTTCTTAATTTCAAACTCTTTCCAAAAGCCCTTATTCAAATCAATTTCTAATTCAAACCTAGTCGTACCCATCCTTTTAGGGGGATGAGTTCTAACGAGAGAGTAATGTGTTTTTCTCACTCATGTGTTTTTTCGAGTGCGAAAAATGAGAGCGCGCCAAACAGGATTTGATGTTAAGAGGGGGAGGAAGCCTTTTAGGTTCTTCAATTTTTGGATTGGTTATGAAGACTTTGAGCCTATAGTCAGATAAACTTGGGACACAATTATTGAAGGCCATCCTATGTATCAAGTTTGCCAGAAACTAAAGTTAGTTAAAGCAGCCTTAAAGAAGTTAAACAATAGGAAATGCAAGGACATTAGCATCAGAACCAAAACTGCTAGGGAGGAGCTTTTCTAGTGCTAAAGGCTTTTGGTGCAGCATGGCAACGACCCTTACTACAAGAAAAAACACGTTTAGTAACAAATAAAATAGTCACTGAATGTTACTTTTTAGTTGCCAATATGAATTCACGACTACGGTGGCAACTAAATTATTTAGTGGCCTATTAGAGATTACTAAATGTTATGGCAACTAAGTTTTGGTTAGTCGCTGATATATGATTAATGGCGATTAAATTGGTAGTCGCCAAAAAGTAATTAGTCACCAAAAGATGTCATATGGCAACCATTGAAGTTAGTCGTGAAACTCCCATAGTTGCCAATACTTAGTCAGCGGCGACTACATTTTGCGACTAATTATTAGTCGCTATAGCTAATTGTTCGCCAAAGTCATCTTATAGTGACCAATATAAGTAGTTACAAATTCCACGGTCATAAGGACTTTCGCAATCAAAACATGTTAGTAGCCAAAGAATTAGTTGCTCATTTAATAAGAAGATATTGGAGACGACCATTATTATCCGAAACCTATATGAATCACAATCGATCAATTCTAACTTAACAAGTACACAGAGCTTCGTATAAAGAAACTATATACTTAATTTCAATAAAAATATCAGTGCCAACATCCACAAAACTATATCCACCTATGTAAACAATAAAATTCTAAAATACATGTAAATCAATCCAGCCAAGTCTAATATTCACAATTGGAAACCTTTATAATTCAAAAGTACGAACTAGCCTAAAATAACATGTGCAATTAGCCGTAATATTAACATCTAAAATTTTCATCCCACCAAAACTTCGTCCCACAAAATCTTCGTCCATAATGGCCATCAGCAATCTGTAAAAGAATAAACACAAAAAACAAAAGATTTCATTAGTAACAGTCCTAAAATAGAAATTGTAATGTGATTACAAAGGACTTACAAAATCTGAACTTGATGTAGGCAGAACAAAAAATGTGAATAACCATTGTGTCTTATTCATTATCCAATGGTCAATTTGATTTTGAGCAGAAGTGAGAGGCAACTTGATTTTGTTATAAATTCAGTGACTTCCCAATTGTTTTCTCTAGATGATCAGCCACGAATCATAATAATATCCTAGACCGAACTGAGAGGAGTTTTATTACACAGACTTGGTAGAGGTTCCTAGAGTGGGCATCAGTGTTGAATCATCTAACCAGCTAAACATGAATTAGATAAGTACAAACCTTTTTGGCAAATATATTATTTTCAACTGCATATATAATTAAAGAGAGTTGGAGTGGCAAGAGATGGACCCATACCAAATTCCTTGACTATTTCCACATGCTTTCATCTGCTGTATCATCAAACGTTGAAGTTCGTCGAATTTTTTTTGTAGTTCATCGTGGCTCCTCTTCTCGTCCTCTCTCTCTTTGTTGTTCTTTCTGCTCCTTTTCTCGCTCCTCCCGCTCCTTAGCTCGCTCCTCCTTCTCTCTTTCCCATTCCTCACGAAGTATCTCTAATTCAGATGCAAGTGTCTTCAGCTTTTGATTTGAACGAGATTCATTATCATAGCCCGAGGATTGTTCGGACCTACCCCAAACCCAAGGATGTACCCTTTTCTCTCACCAAGCGCTTTCCTTGAGATTTCTTCCGGTGTTATATGTATGCCGGATGCCTTAGCATCACCACGAATTTTCACCATCTCTTCTTGTCAAAAAAGAAACAAAGGTTATAAATTAGTTACCATTTTTTGACAATACTAATAGTCGAGCTAGTATTGTACAAGAGTGTATAAGGCTTAAATATATACGTATTGCCTCTTGCATTCTAAGTGCAGCCACTCTTTTATCTTTTTTGACTGATGTCCATCCTTAAAATAATCAATAAAATCTGGCATTTCTTCATCTGTGGCCCGTGGCTGCAAAGTCAATCAACTACGTACATAAGTCATTTACTTGTATTGAAAAGATGAGTTATATACCTTAAAAAATACAAAACTTATAGTGTGTTTTACATAACATCAACAATCACCTTTTTGGTCATCGTAGTAGCAAATGATCTCGATCCCAGGGAATGGCCGTATGGTAACTTTTTCTTATTTTTTCTACCAGCTCTTGACCGTTTCTACAACAAAAAATATAAACTTAAACTTCAAACTGAATTAATCACAATTCATTACAATTTTAAAATGAAATTAAATGGTGGTAAACTTACCCTAAATGTTTAACTCTTAAATACATGATCAATCGTGTACTTCCAATCATCCACCGTCACCCCCCTGTATGGTTCATTGTATGGATCAACCATAGCTTTTTTTGACTTATGATAATGTTTACTCATCTTGCCTTTCCAATTTTTATACAAAAGATTAACCCTCTTATTTATCACAACAAGAACTACAGGGTTGTTCTCATTTGAATCCTCGTCAGTAGTGATGCAAATTTGTCCTACCAAAACAACAATAAGTTAAAAGTACTTGCAAACTGTTGAATATATAGTTTGTAACCTATTAATAGAAGATATTTGTAGTTGAGTAGTCTAAAACTATTACCTGCACAGACTGGAGAATAGTTTCCTTAACTATTGGGTCAACAAGTTTCCATCTCTCAGCAAATTCTTCAATAGGACAATACCTGCTAATTGCAATCCCCAGCTGGTTTGAACACATGGGAGTATAAGGACCGCAAAATGTGTTGAACCCTTCAAAAATTGGCACTGGGAGCCTTTTCCCGGAATTGTCATCAATTAGTTTAGTTAATCCTTTTCCAAGACTAGACCCCTGCACACGTTTTGACCCTGACCCACCTGACAAATATTTTTAAACAGACGTTTTACCAATTACTATTTTAGCAGTTACACCGGTGGGTCTAGCAAGTATAAAGAAACTATATATCATTTTACTTACACCCCTCGTAATAATAGGAATTGGTGCACTTGGTTCAGAGTGATCAATACTGTGCGATTGATTAGTCACTACAGGTGGCTGTTCTAGCTGCTCTGAAGGCAAAGAACTCAACAAAATAGTGGTGGGTGGTGGCTCACTCGGGGATTGCAAATTCATAAGTGAGTTCCCAGTTGAAGATGATGATGTATTCCTTCTTTTCTTCCCCAAATGCATGGTCGCCTATTAAATTAAAATGCAATGCATTAGAAAAACATGAACATGAAAAGCGACTATGTTATTAAATAATAAGTATTGTTATGAAAAAAAATAAAGTCATTAGTGACAACTGAATTATAAAATTGAGCATCACAAAACCAGCTAATTAACAAACTCCTATGGTTTAGGTATAATGTGATCAGGGGCAACTTGTTTAGCTGACAAAATCTTTCAAACCAAGTCATTACCAAGTGTTGTCACAAATATTACCTTATCTGCTCAAGATCGAGATGAATGGTCATTTTCGATTGATGAGTATGTTCCTTCCTCATCTGAAGGTAGATATTCATCATCATCATGACTTTTATTCTTGTTTTTCTTCTGATTACCTCCATGCTTAGAACATGTACTTGAATTGAACAATGAATTTGACAATCCTTTTAAATTTAAATCTGCAAGCCTTGCATTGTTACTTTCAATTCTATTTTTTCTTTGCATCTCGTAGTCCATCACCGTTTGGGACATGCTTGTATTGTGACTTTCAATTGCATTTTTTCTTTGCATCTCGTACTCCATCACCGTCTGGGACATGCCTCCAGGCTTGATAAACAATTTATGCTTCATTGACATATCTGCAACTATAACAGACATGAAATGTTCAAAAATAATTAATATGATAAACTAAATGCATTATGTATTGATGTAGAATCAATGACAGCATGTTTCAATATATATTGTAGCAAAAAGATGTACTGGTATGCACAGGTGCAACTCCTGGATTATCCAAAACCAATCTTACCTTTATATCCTCTCACAATGCCATATACATATATAAATGTAGCTGTGTTCGTAGTAGCTGAAAATAGAGAGGTCAAAACAATGCATATATAACAGATTAGGGATCCCACGATGGCGCGCTAATAGCGTGCTAATAGCACAGAGAGGTTATTTCATAGGACGAAGGATCGCGCGATCACGCTCTAGACCTTGCCATCGCGCACTCTGACGGGTTACCTGACCTGGTCACAAAGACAAAATTACAAATCGTGCGAGAAGGAGATAGGTAGTATTCAGGGTTAGAGATTGTCGTTGAGAGGCTCTCGTTATGGGCAAATCAGCCTAGAAATTGATTACACCAAATCAAAGCAACAAATTTAAAGCATCTAACTAGGGTTTCCTATGAATCGAATTAACAAATAATCTAAGCTTAAATAATCAAATTGCAAACCGTAAGAAGTATTGTACCTGAGGAGGAGGAAGAGAGAAACGGATTGAGATTGTTCTTCTCTCTATATGTAGCCAGACATACAAGATTGTGGAAGAGAGAAATAGAGAAGAGAGATTGTTTTGTTTTGATTGAAATCGATAGAAGGGTTTACAGTGACTGACAAAGCTGAGGAAAATAAACATGAGAAGTATTGCGCCATTTCTTTTAGGGAAATTTGGGAAACAAATTTTTTCCATACTCCTTATATTTTATAAATTATATTTAGAGTTTTTTTTATTCTAAATACAGACGAGACTATTTTGACTCGTACCAATCATAATATTAGTTTAATAAATTAATTCCAATCAACTCCTTGTATCTTTATTTATTTTTTATTTAGTTGTAATGATTTATGTGAAATCATATAAAAAATTAAACAACCCAAAATATAAAGGGTTTTATGTAATTGAATTCTAATTGTATTAATAAATTAAAAAAATTAAATAAAGAGAAATAGCATTAACTTATAAGAGATAAAATTAACTCAAATAGAGAGAAATCATTAATTTATGGAATAGTATGGTAAATAATTTGCTTAGTGACACCAATTAACAGTAACTTTGTTCCGCTTGAAATTTATGTATTCTAAAATACATAGTCAAATAAAATTATAGCAAGTATTTATTTTTTAAATAAGTATTAAAATATATACTTATATATATAAGAATGTAGTGGCAGAGATTGTGAGGCCTCTAAAAGCTCAATGCTAATTTTCTAAAACCTCTGAAATATGAGGAAGCTACAAGGCAAAAAGTTAGAGTTTTAAAACCTGATTGGTCAAAAACTTATTTAGGATTTGAAAAAAAAAATTCCTAAAAATCTCTCTTTAAATCCCAAAATTTATTGTTTAAGAAAATATTCAAGAAAAATTCGCACATGCATTAATTCTCTCTATGTTTTGATTTTTTTAAAACATTTAAAACTTCAAAAAAGTTGAGTGATAATATTGATTGGCCAATAAATCCTTAATTGATCCTTTTTCTAAAATTTGTAACTAATTCCTAAAATCTCGCATTAAGAAAAATTTTCAAAACAAAACTGTGCACATATGTCATAATATTATATCGCTCTTGCTCATCTCTAGCAGGCAATCACATTGAATCTCTATAGTTCTCCTTCTAATGATTAATCTCTATATTGCATCTCATATTTTTCTTGTATGCATGATTATCATGAATTCAGTTGTCCTTTGTTCTTTTTGTTTTTTTTTTTTTGGGTATCTTTATGGCTTTTGTGTAATTTATAATCTTTAATTTTTTTGGATACTATTGGTAAATTTATCATTGTATTCTCTTTGTCTAATGAAGCCTCTATTTTGATTTGTTATTTACTAAAGTTCAAAACAGATTATCATCCTATGGAGAAGTTGAAAAGAACTAAAGAACTTCTGAAAGTTTAAGAGTGGAGAAAAAGTCATGAAACTTGAGCAGAAGTTTAAAAGTTGAGGAAGAGCCAAGGAATTTTTGAGTAATTGAAATTTTTTTATTTCTTATTCATTTTTCCTTTCATTTTTCTTTTCACTAGGAGTTCATCATTGCATTCAATACTTCAGTAGTTGGATTTTATTATTTTTCTTATTCATTTTTTCTTTATTTTTTATGTAGAAAAGAAATCATTGCCCTAAATTGATTAGCGTTGGATTATGCATCCTTTATTCTGTCCATCTAAATATTTTGTCTCAGACATTTTGTAATATATCATGTATTGAAAGAATACAAATGGTTTGTCAATGAAAATTGCACATTTAAAAATTTTTTTTAGAACATGTACCAAATGTAAATTTTATTCCTTTTTAATTGTACTTTTTTTTAAAATTGTACATTTTGATGCTTGAATACATTTTAATATTGTTTCAAATTCATTCTTCCCAACATAATCATGTCAATATTAGGTTAGATTATGTTAGATGAGATTAGATATGCCACATCGAGAGAGAATTTAGGAAATTAAAATCAGTTGCCTAATAAATTAAAAGCCATGACCACATTTTATAGTATTCAAAGTTTAAAAAACCTAACCAAAAAATTTAAATGTAGTTGGGAGAGAAGATTTTTTATGAAAAAATTGCGTTGGATAAGACATGACAAATGGAGATTAAATATGGTAACGCGTAATTCAAAATTATATTTTTCCTATATTTTTAATGGTGATATATGTTTCCCATGAAATTTTTTCTATATTTTTTAAAAATAACACATTTAATTCAAAATTAAGACCGCATAGCGTCTTTGGTTGTCATAATGGAAATTCTTTCCTTTTTGTTCAAGTCCAAGATTTGTTATCTTAGTTTCAAAAATTATTTTTGTTGTCTTAGTTAATACTTTAATTTTTACAATTAAAAAAGAGATTATGAAGGCAGCAAGCGCGCAATCGCGCGCTTATTACCTTGCGATCGAGCGCTCACGATTCAGATATCAGCAATTTCGAGGTCACTTCTATTTTACGTCTAGTTTTCTCTTCTCATCTCGCGATAGCTCCCTAGGTTCTTCACCCAGTGACTGAGTTCATCTTCTTTGTTGGTTTGCACTGGTTAATTGTCATTTTGGTAAGGTTCTTACTTGTTAATCTTGTTTGTTTGATGTTTTTTTCCATTCTAGGGTTTCATTGTGTTAGATTTGGGTTGTTGAAATTACTTGTTCTTGTTTACAATGTCTAAGAAAAGAGCCCCTGTTGAATCATCCACTTACGTCCCTCCAAAATTCAAGGATGACTCTTTTAGAAAGATTTTTGAAGATTCCTTTGCTACACGAAAAGTTTTACTTGAACGAGGACTCAAAACACACCATTTCAAGGATGTATTTATTTATAAAACTTTTACTGAACGTGGTTGGAATTTCATTTTGAATCTTAGTGGCAATGTTTATCTTGAGATGGTTAGGGAATTTTACTGTCACATTACCAATGTGAAAAAAAAAAAAACAGTTGTCTTTTAAAATCTTTTGTCGAGGTTTTTCCTTCTTTATCAATGCTAATGTTGTGGGTCGTTTTTATGATCTTCCTCATGTTGATAATCCTCAATTTTCTATTCAAAATGTGGACGATGATATGGCTTTTATGAAAAATGTTGTATCTGTTTTGACAAACAATTCTGAGTCTTATGTGATGGGCAAACAAATTCATCATTCCTCTCTCACACCTAAGTATCGGATTCTCAACACTTTTACTTCATTCACTATTTGGCCTACATCTCATTCCACTTCTCTAAATTCTAAGAGATGTTGTTTATTGTTTGCCATTGGTACTGGTCTCACTATAGATCTTCCCTCTCTCATGGTGCAACATATGATTTATGCCTCAAAGCATAAACCTAAGAATCTCAGTTTTCCCTTTGGTTATTTCATCTCCCAATACCTCTTGGCTTAAAATGTTTCACTTTTTTCGGGTGAGAAAGTTTTGTATTTGGTTGCTCCTATTGATAAGAAGTCTTTGGAGCGTAGTAAGCCTCACAAAGCACGTGTTGATGCTCCTATGATTGATGTGAATGCCGAGGAAGGTGATGAAGATGATAGTGATGATGGTGATGGTGATGATGATGATGAGTTTGAGGGAGCTAGGGATCCTCCTATGTCCGGTGGACCTGAGAGTTCGTCATTTGGTTCAATGAATTTTCAGTCCATGATGGGATTTCTTCAAGATATGCAGCAGTCAAACAATGAGCAGTTTACTCAAATTAATGCACATCTTGATGTTTTTCAAGGGACAATGGATTCCGTGGTCAACTACATTCGGGACGGTCACATACCTCCTCCACCACCTCCTGCTTCTCAGTGATTTTGTGATAAAAAGGAGATTAGCTTGGTGATTGTTTTTTAATATTGTAGCTTGGTTGTGTGGTGGTGATAGTGTGGTTGGTTGTTTTGATGTTTTTAGTTATAGTTATGTTGTCGGACGGATTTGTTTTGGACATTTGGTTTGGATGATATATATATGATGGTTTGAATGATGATTCATATTTCTTTTGTAGTATATTTTGGGATTGTTAATATATTAATTGAACATGTTTGTATTTATTTTGGAACTGTTAAGCGGATGAAATCAGTCAATGAAATCAGCAAGCGCGCGATCGCGGCCTATTAGCGTGCTAATAGCACAGAGACTTCGTCCAGTCCACTATGGGAGCGCGCCATCCCGCGGTTGAGCCTGCGATCGCGCGCTAGTGGCAGTTTTTTAAAACTTGTGAATATGAGCCATCTTTTATTTGTCTTTGTTGAAATTAAAAGCTATGTGAGCTTAATTAATCGAATTATAGTAAACCAATTGAATGCATATGGGATACATTTTAATTTTTGAATTATATGTTTGAAAGCTTTGTTGGATGATTGGTTTATTTCTCTTAGTTATGGTCTAGTAATTATAGTATAATTTTGTCACCTACTATATTATTTTACTTGAGTTATTACATAGCTAATACCATTTTATTATGCTAGTTTTGCATTTTAATTTTTATTCTGATCCTTGTAGGTGACAAGTCATGGATAAAAGTTGGATGACGATTAAGGATAGAGTGAAGTGAAGAATATAAAAATGGTGTAGTAAAGTTTATAAAGTTTGCGAGGGAAAAATTAGATGACCAAGAGGCTAAGATTTCTTGTCCGTGTTTAAATTATTTGAATGGAAAAAAGCTGAGTGCGAAAGAAGTTTATGTTCACTTGATCCAAAAAGGAATCGATTCTTCTTACAAGACCTGGGTAGATCATGGAGAACCTGTTGATGTGCGTCAACCAAGTTTACGAAATGATAATGACCAATACCAAGGTGGTGGTAATTCAGATATAGTGGAAGGTGATATTCTTTGGGACAATGATCAGTTGCCCAATATGTTGGAAGAAATCTACGTGGGTGGAACCTTCGATGATGGTATGGATAATTTGCCTAACACTTTTGAAAGTTAAGATGCGTAGAAATTTGATATGTTGTTTAATGGAGCTCATCGTGAAGTATATTCGGGATGTAAAAAGTCAATTTTGTCATTCATTGTGCAGATGCTTCATATTAAGGTGTACAACAAGATGACCAATGCTGCGTTTGACATGGTGATGGATGAATTCAAGGAGATGCTACCGAGTGCTGATGATACTATACCATGGAATCTTTGTGAATGTAATAAGTACTTGCGTGATTTGGGTTTGGGGTATGTGCCTATTCATTCGTGCAAGTATGATTGTGCACTATTTTGGGGAGAGACAACAGATTTGGAGCATTGCCCAAAGTGTAAGGAGTCCAGATACAAGGTAAATGACGATAAAGGTAAGAAGATCCCTCATAAGATATTACGTTATTTTTCCCTAACACCAAGGCTTAAAAGGTTGTTTATGTTAAAGAAAATAGAGGCTGACATGAGATGGCACAAGGAGAAACGCTTAGATGATAGAGTATTAAGACATCCGGCTGATGCCAAGGAATGGCAGGATTTTGATAGGCGATATCCATTATTCACTGAGGACTCGCGAAACGTGAGGTTAGGGTTAGCAACTGATGGTTTTAATCCATTTGGCAATAGGAGGTCATCATATAGTATGTAGCCCGTTATTTTGATGCCTTACAACCTCCCACCATGGATGTGCATGAAAGAGCCCTATTCTATGATGTCATGGCTGATTCTTGGGCCATTGTCCCCTGGAAGAGATATTGATGTTTACTTGCAACCACTTATTAGCGAGCTGAAAGAATTGTGGGTGAATGGGGTTCAAGCATATGATGCTTCGAAAGGGCAAAGGTTTCTAATGCATGCAGTCGTAATGTGGACGATTAATGACTTCCCTGCATATGGAAACATGTTTGGTTGGACTACAAAATGTTATTTGGCTTATCATATCTGCAATGAGGACAATTCATCGCAGGGTTTGATAAGCAAGATAGGGTACAAGGGAGCTCGTTGCTTCTTGCTTGAAAATCACAATTGGCGAAGGAGTAAGCTGTTTAATGGTGAGATGGAGAATTGATCAAGGCCTATGGAGATGTCAGGCGAACAAATTTTGGAGCAAATTGATTCAGGGACTTACAAGGCATTTGGAAAGCATCCAAGTTGTAGGAAAAGACGAAGAGATGAGCATTCAATTTTAAATTGGATGAAGAGAAGTATTATGTTTGAGTTGCCATATTGGAAAACCCTCCAACTTCGACACAACCTCGATGTCATGCATATAGAGAAGAATATATGTGATAATCTACTTGGGACGTTATTGGGCATAAATGGTATGAATAAGGATACGGAAAAGGCACACTTAGATTTAGAAAACTTGAATATACGAAAGGAGTTACACCTCAAGAAGCGTGATAATGGGTCTTTTGAGAAGCCTCCAGCATTGTACACGCTGCCCCCTACTGGGAGACAAGGCTTTTATCATTTTTTAAAGTCAATCAAATACCCTAATGGTTATGCAGCAAACATCTCTAACTCTGTGAGCACTCAAGGGGGTAAGTTGTCTAGCCTTAAAACTCATGATTGCCATGTCCTTTTGCAGCGATTTCTTCCGATTGGGATGCGCGGTTATGTTGCTAAGGAAATTGGTACCGTGTTATTTGAGTTAGGTAATTTTTTTCAGCAATTGTGCTCAAAGACATTGAGGGTAGATGATGTAGAGAAGCTAGAGGGCCATATCATCCTCGTACTTTGCAAGCTTGAAAAGATATTTCCTTCGGCTTTCTTTGATGTCATGGTGCACTTGGCTGTTCATTTACCTCGTGAAATTAAGCTTGGAGGACCAGTGCAATATCGATGGATGTATCCAATTGAAAGGTAATTACGTCATCGAAAAACATAATATTGTGTGATTTTCCTCTTGAAAAATTTTCATTGTCCTGTCTATAGGCTACTTGGGATGTTGAAAGGGTTTGTTGCCAATAAAGCTAGTCCAGAAGGTTCGATTGCAGAGGTGTACCTTTCCAAAGAGTGTACTACTTTCTATTCTAGGTATCTTAACGGAATAGAAACTATTTTCAACTGACAGGAAAGGAACGATGATGGCGGTGGGCGTGGTCCTGGGTTAGTAGTATTTTCTCAAACTGCCCGTCCATTTGGCTTGATTACAAGGGCACCGGATGTGCCCACTACAGAATGTGAAATGACACACTAGTTTATCTTATTCAATTGTTCAGAAGTGGAACCTTATCTATAGTACGTTTTCTTTGACGTTCTTAATTTCATTTCTTACATATGATTATATTTATGTATTTGTAATTAAGAAAGTGTATTGATCGAGTAGGAAATACAACAGTTTGCTTGGAAATAAAAATGCAGAATACATCAAAAAGCAACAACAAAAAGAATTTCCAAATTGGTTCAAACAAGAAGTAAGTCCTAGTTACTTGTGCACGTGAAGATAATGATATACTAAAATTAACATTATTTACGTTGTTTGTGTAGATGAATCAATTGAGAAAAGATAAGGCCCCAGAAGCAATAGATGAATTATGGTCGTTGGCCAACGGTCCGGGTCCAATAGTAAGGACATATTCAGGGTGTATTTGTAATGGAATGGGATTTCATACCGTCGACCGTGACAGTCGCCATAAAAGTCAAAATAGTGGTGTGGTAGTGGAAGGAAATCACCCAAGCGGCTTAACGAATTTCTACAGTAAATTGATCAAAGTGTGGGAAATGACGTATTTGTTTGAATATTGAGTTATTTTGTTCCAATGTAAATGGTTCAATACTGGTACCAACAAGACTTGTCAGATGGATGAACATGCCATAAGTATTGATGTTAAAAGTAAATGGTACAAGAATGATCCATTTGTGTTACCAAATCAAGTCCAGCAAGTTTTCTACGTCAATGATACCAAGTATAAGACGTCAATCAAGGAAGATTGAAAAGTTGTAAAACGATTCCAACATCGAAGAATATGGGATGTGCCAGAGAAAGATGAAATAGATTAAACAGATGATCCCGTTGATGTGTTCCAACAAGAAACGAGCACCGAGATTGCACCAATTATCATTGAAGATCCCATTACCAATGATTTGCTTAGGACTGATGTTGATCCAGAAGTTATTAGCGAGGAGGTAATTTTATAATCCAAGATTCAACAAGCAAAATGTGGTGAAGAAGAAGCATTCTGTCATGATCAGGAAGATGAACTACCATAGAATCCAAATGATGAAGAAGAGTTTGATGACTTTGATGTAAACTTTGCATAGAACCGACATGATGTAACAGTGAATGCATGTGGAAGCCGCAATGGATTCTGTGATCACCTATATTCAAGACAGTCACATACCTCATCCACCACCTCCTCCTGCTTCTCAGTGATTTTGTGCTAAAAAGGACGAGATTAGCTTGGTAATTGTTTTTGAAGGTAGTAGCTTGGTTGTGTGTTGGTGATAGTGTGGTTGGCTGTTTTGATCTTTTTAGTTTTAGTTATGTTGTTGGACAGATTTGTTTTGGACAATTTGGTTTGAATGATATATATTATGGTTTAAATGATGATTCATGTTTCCTTAGTGGTATATTTTGAAATTGTTAATATGTTATTGAATATGTTTGTATTTTGATGGATTGTATTTACTTTATTAACCCGTTAAGTAAGGTGGATGTTTAGGGGGAAGAGAGTTTCAATATAGGGGGAGATAATTTATTATCTTACAAAATGGAGCACGCCATCGTGGGAAAATAGCGCGCTAATAGCACAGAGAGTTCAGTGGATGAAATCAATAACCATGCGATCGCGGCCTAATAGCGTGCTAATAGCACAGAGAGTTCAGTGCAGTTCAATGTTGGAGCGCGCCATCACGCGGTTGATCCCGTGATTGCGCGCTACTGACAATTTATGTAAATTGTGAATACTCATCTTTTATTTGTCTTTGCTGAAATTAAAAGCCATGTTTGCTTAATTCATCAAATTATAGTTTACTAATTGAATGCATATGAGATACGTTTGCCTTAAGTTACTCCAAAGTTCCAAGTTACTTCATTTTATTCGACTTCTTATAGTTAGCATGAAACTAAATATATTTGAATTGGTGATTGGGATGAGATTACTTTCCGTACGCATGCTATAAGAAGCCCAACCTTACCTGAAAACTTATTTATTTGCAATTCACTCATTAATTAATGAGAAAGATGTATGGTTAATTGAGAGTTGACATGTTTTACATTTCATTCAATGGGAGTATTCCCTTGTCACTGTCTTCCCTCCCATCACTACAGAAAATTCAGCTTTCCAATAACCAATTTCGTGGTCAAGTTACTGGATTTTCAAATGAATCATTGCCTCCATTGGATACATTGGATTTGAGTAATAACAAACTAGAAAGGCCTATTCCCACATCTTTCTTTGAAATTAAAAGGCTAAATATCCTTGTACTTTCTTTCAACAACTTCAGTGGCACCATAGAGCTAGATGTGATCCTGGGGCTACAAAAGCTTACAACAACCGAGCTTTCATACAACAACTTAATTGACAGTTAATGCTAGTGAAAGCAAGTCTATCTTATCTTCCTTTCCCTAGCTTAACACATTAAAAATGGCTTGTTGCAAGCTGCAAAAATTTCCTAACCTACAGAACCAATCGAGAATAATTTATTTGGATAAAATAAATTTTCATAAAATTTTAGATTGCAACCAAACTTTAGTGCCAAATGTTAAACATTTGGCAACAACAAAAAACTTAGTCATCTAATGTTCAACTTTTGGCAACAACAAAAAACTTAGTCACCTAATGTTCAACTTTTGGCAACAATGCATCAAGTTAGTCGCCGAAAACTATAACTATTGGCCACTAAAAAGCCATGGTCACTAAAATGTTAATAATGGTGACCAAATTATTATTTAGCTGCTAGACATGTAACTATTGGTGACTACCGACAATATGGTCGCAACAATTAGTCGCGAAATGTGTTTTTTCTTGTAGTGCCTGACCTGATCAATAAAGAGAAGGACTATCTTGAAAGGCTTAACACTCTTTAGTAGACAAGAAGAGAGCTTTGCCAAGCCAAAAAGAAGAATTCAATGGCTTCAAGAATGGGACCAAAATACAGCTTTCTTTTTCAAGAGCATTAACCATAGGAATAACAACAACAAAATTGATAACATTCAGAAGGAGGGTGGTACTCTGATAGGGGACTAGAAGGAGGCAAGGAAGGAATTCTTAACTTATTTCCAGCACTTGTTGGGAACTCCATGCACTATTCAATATCCAAGTATTTATGACCTACAGAAATATGTGGAGAAGGTGACCTCTGACAAATCAACTGCTATGTGAAGCAGACATGTCACCACAAAGGAAATCAAGGAAGCTCTATTTGGTCTTAATCCTAACAAAGTGCCTAAGCCAAATGGTTTCAATGGTTTTTTCTTTAAACAAGCTTGGCATATCATTGGTCATGATGTTATTACTGCTATCAAATCTTTTTTCCATTCAGGGATGCCGCTTAAGGACATTAATGCTATCATTATTGCTTTGATTCCCAAAATTCCTAACCCTACTAAGTTGAAAGATTACAGACCTATATTTGTAACACCTTGTACAAGTGTATCACTAAACTCACAGCTAAGAGGATTAAAAGCGTTCTGTCTAAGATTATTGATGAAGCCCAATCAGCCTTTGCTCAGGACAAAAAGTAGTGACAATATTCTTCTTGTTCGGGAGTTGATGAGGAATTATCACAAAGATAGCAAAATTGCTGAATGTGCTATGCAGGTTGATTTGATGAAAGCCTTTAACTATGTTAGGTGGGAATTTTTATAGGACACGTTACATCTCATGGGGTTTCGCAAAATCTTGATTCAGTGGACTAGAGCTTGTGTTTCATCAGCAATGTTCTCTATAAGCATCAATGGTGAGCTTGAGGGGTTCTTTCTAGGAGCCAAAGTTCTGAGACATGGGGACCCCCTATCTCCCTATCTATTCGTTATATGCATGAATGTCTTATCTAGGATCCTGCAGAGGCATGTTGCTATTTCAAGGGCTTTTAACTACCACTGGAGACGTGATAAACTAAACTAATTCATCTTTGCTTTGCTGATGACCTTATAAGCTATGTTTTATGCAGGAAAAGAATTGAAGATCATAACCACCTATTTTTTCAATGCAAGTTCTCCCATAGAGTGTGGCTTACTCTCATGGGGAAGTGTGGATTACAACTAGTAGAGAATAGGTGGCAGGACATTATTCAATGGGCTTGCACTAACCAGAAAATGAATTCTTCGAAGAATATCATGGGGAAGCTTGCCCTTACCACTTCTATTTACTGTATTTTGAGAGAATGGAATGCTAGGCTCTTCTCTAATGCTTATAGGATGTAGCATCAGTCACAAATGACATTATCACTTCTGTGAGAAGTAGAGTTGCTAGTTTTGAAGGCCTACCTCTATGTCCAGTCAACATGCACCCGAGACAAACTTGACATTTTGCGGATCAAGCTTTCAACACTTAGATAAGTGGTGTTTCTTTTGGTTGTTACACTTTTAATCTAGGGTGATGTTTCTTTGTCTGTTGTATAGCTTGCTTCTAGGCTTGGATGGTCTCCATCTCTTGTTAAATGGCTCCCATCCTTGTTTTTGTTGTCCTAGGGTATGCTCTTATAGTTTTTACTTCTCTTTTTATTCTATATATATGCTCTAATCTTACCTACCCAAAAATAAATTAAACAAGCTCTGGATTGCTTTTCTAAATCTTTTGGTCTCAAACCTAACTGTTCTAAAAGCAACCTCTTTCTATCAGGAGTGGATGACAACACACAGATCAGATCTTGCAAATTTTTGGTTATTATAACACCCCAAAATATTTTAATGACTTTAGAATTTTTTGTCACTAGACATCGGGATTTTGTGAGTAATAAATCCTACAATTTATTTTATACATTATTTTCATGTAAAATGATTTTGGGGTAAAAATATAAATAAGGTTAGATTATAATGTAAGTAAAATTTAGCATAATGTGTCCAATTATTATTTCAAGAATGTTCTTGGACTTATTAAATAATTATCAAAAATTTGAAACAAGGTGTCAAATTCACATTTCACCTCCATCATGTTGGCAACCTCACACCTTATTAGCAACTTGGTGTCATTTATATAAAACCTTACCTACATGCATTCACAATACAACAAACACATGTACTTACATGTGTCAAACCCACACTATGACTATTAGCCTATAAATACCAAGCCTTCTAACCCACATTCGCAAGAGCTCAAATAGAATAAGGGGAAAAATTGCCGAGATAAAGTGAGGAAAATAGAAACAGTGGGTGATTAGGAAAGAGAAAGAAAGAGAGGGAGAGGGAGAGAAAGTGAAAGAGGGAGAAAAAAGAAAATAAAATAAAATAGGAAAAGGGAATAGTGCTTGAGATGTGAAAAAATTGTGGGGAAAGCACTACCACCTTAGTTTTAATGTATGTAGAATAATATCGGTGGTGTAGTGATCTCAGAAAAATTGTTGGAACACTTCCACACTTGAGGAAAATCGGTTGTATACAATATGCTCATTCTTAAATCACTTTGCAAAGAGTGTATTCCTGTCATTCCTAAATTGTATTCATTTTGAATATTTGTACTTATTAAAATTCTTGATTAGATTATTGTTGACTCTATTAAATTTCTTCCGGTACATCCTTGAATACCGTGTTTGTTGATCACTGATAAAATAATTTTTGAAAATTGTTGAATTATGTTTTGGCTGATGTGCCGTAAAACTAATTAGTACATATGCACACGCACCCGTTGGCCTGTTATTGAAAATGATTATGGAATGATGACCATACGCGGTGTTGGTTATGGAAGAGTGACCGTATGGGGTGTTGGGTATGAAATTTGGTATTATTACGTGGCACTGGTGGCTGTTGGTATGGTACTGAGAAGGGCCAAATATTAGGCCTCTGAAACTATTGGAATGATTATTACCAAAGTGATTCTTAGACCTTTACTGGCTCTTGAATATTATTATTATTTTCTTCATCTTGGTTGAACTGATTTATTCATTGAGCTTCATTTTGAATGTTCTAAACTGAGCATTTCTACTCCTGTCATATTGTATACTTTCTAGTTAAATTTTATTTTTCAGGTGGAAGTGAATGAGGTACCAGTGGAATATTTAGTGCATATTGATTAATTATTTTGTGCATGTGAAGAATTATTTTTATTTTGGAGCCATTAATTGGAGGTTATGTATCTTGGAGCCAATGGGGAATTGTTTATTATTTTAAGATACTTGGAGTTGTAATTTCATTTTTTTTTAAAATGGGAGTCAATTATAATTGTACATTTGGAGATACAGCGAATTAAATATTCATTGAGGTTATTTTAATTATTTTAACTTGTGGAAAGTTAGTTATTATTTTTGGGAGGTCATTCTCTTTGGCAACGTGACGAAGAAATACAATTTAAGGTCATTTCATTTACTTAGTTTATTTATTAAAGGTCCAAAAAATCCAGGTCATTACAGTTATCAAATGGGAGATTTGCCTCTAAAATACTTCGGGGTTCCTCTTGTTTTAACAAAGTTGAAGCTTGAAGATTGTAATTCTTTAGTGGAGAGAATTATAGAAAAGATGAAGTCTTGGACTGGAAAATTTCTATCTTATGCAGGTAGACTTCAACTTATCAAATCTGTTCTGTTTAGTGTACAAAGTTACTGGTTTGCTCATTTTATTCTTCCCAAAAAAGTTTTGGAAAAAAAGAAAAACAATGTTTGAGAGCTTTCCTGTGGAAGGGTATTGAACTCAAAACTACTGGAGCCAAGGTTGCATAGGAATATGTCACTATGCCTACAAAGGAAGCGGATCTGGGTATAAAGAAGCTGGGGCATTGGAACAATGCTAATATGGCAAGGTATATTTGGATGCTATGCCAGCCAAATTTCACCTCCAGCTGGGTTAAGTGGGTTAAACTCCTCCATAACTAAGGGCTTCTTTCTTTAGAAATGAGAGCTCTCTCTAGAATCATTTTCTCTATCTAGTTGCTTTTTTGCTTTCTTGTTTGATTCGTGTTTATGGTAGAGTTCGATGGTGTTAATAATGAGTTAGGTGAGAGTCTTCAATGTGCAAAACTTATGTATGAGCAGGAGGTTTGTAGGGGTTTAGTTGCGTGTTGAATAGCTGAAGTTTCGAGCTAATCGGAGGTAGCTCTAGCTATTATTCATGATAATGGTTGGAGTCCTGATACTGATCGAAGATGGTAGGATGCTCTCTTAAATGCAGAGCATGG
The DNA here is from genome assembly GCA_033060915.1 of Euryodendron excelsum. Taxonomy (NCBI): domain Eukaryota; kingdom Viridiplantae; phylum Streptophyta; class Magnoliopsida; order Ericales; family Pentaphylacaceae; genus Euryodendron; species Euryodendron excelsum. The sequence continues at coordinate 33,609,335 of CM065377.1, forward strand.
GTTATATGGTGTTGGTCGTGGAAAGCTTGGAGATGCAGACGTGATGCCAAGTAGCTCCAAGATTCGAGAGGCTGGTGTCGGTGAGGAATCAACAACTTCTCAGAAGTCTTGGGCTATATTGATTGAGGAAGATGAGATTGTGGAGAGTGTTGATCTTGTAGGAGCTCCTGCAAACTTGAAGAACATAGCTGATTTAGTGAAGATGGGAGGTGCATCTCACGATCTGATGAAGGAGAGTGTTTGTAAAATCAAAACCAGTGAAAATGTAATGGGACCTCACTCTGCGGGAAGTACTAACATGGTTAATGTTGAGACAGCTAAGGAAAAGGCTAAGACAACTATGGAAAAAGCTGGGATAGCTATGGAAAGAGCAGTGACAACTAACAATAAAACTGTGACTAAGGGGGAAGGTGGAGACCAAATTCATATTTTGAACACTACTTCTGGGTTGCAAAATCCCCATGTAAGTGGAGTTCTCTTCTTAAATCTAGTTCTAACTCTAGAATGAATATTGAATATTTTAAACTAGTTATTTCAGAGGATAAAGTTAAAGTTAAACCCCCACCAGTTATAGCTGAGAATGGGGCTAAACAGTAGGAGTCAACTCTTGGGGGCTACTTTATAGATAAGAGGTTGCCTTTTAATTTAGTAAATAATATTGCCAAGAAGCTTTGGGACAATAAGGGCTTGGTTAAAATGCTTATAGGTGGTAAAGGGTTTTGTTCTTCTAAGTTTTATTTGGCTTTGCAATGTGAGGAGATCCTTGAAAGGGAACCTTGGCATTTTGCTGGTGGGCCCATTGTTCTTAAGAAATGGCAATTGAATGTCCTTTAATAAGGATCAATGCAAAACTGTTCCAATATGGGTCAATTTCTACAATGTGCCTATTGAATTTTTTATGAATAAAAGGCTTAGCTATATTGCTAGTGCAGTGGGTAAACCATTACATGCTGATAACATGACCACAGAGGTACAACACATTCAGTTTGCTCAAATTTGTATTGAGGTTAGCACTTAATCTTTATTACCAAAAACTATTAAGTTAGAGGTGGAAGGTTTCCGCATGGTGAAGATCTCTGTGGAATACAACTGGGTCCCAAAGATCTGTGCTGAGTGTGCGAGGAGTTTGGGCACACGGTTACTAAGTGCAAAAAGTAGACTAAGCAGGAATGGCAAATCAAGAAGGACAAGGATCAGCTTTAGTATTGCCTTGAATCCTGCAATCCCAATTAGTTATGAGCGCAGAAGAAGCTCCTGTGGGTAGGGAGCCTTTCTATGTTGAAGCTAGCTCTTCTAAACCTCATGATTTGAAGGTGACGAATAAGTTAGCCATTGGCAATAGATTTCAGTCCTTATTTAAAGATGCGAATTAGATGGACACCATAGAAGAGACAGCTCCATTGTTGGATGGAAGGGGTCCAATTGGTACTGGAGTAGCTTCATCGAACAACAAAAGTGGTCCAAGTTATGCTGGAGCAAGGTCTTCCAATGCTAGGGTTGTTAAGGCTTTTGATAGATTTTTTTTTTCTATTTGCATGAGGGCAAGGTTAGTAATTTTTTTTACTGATGGTAATGTGGAAGCTGAGGTGTCAAATGTTATTGGTTCTCTTGAAACTAACCCAATAAGAGATAAGCTTGTTGATGTGGATGAAATTGATAAAAGGAGATTAAAGAACAAAAAGAGAAGTGAACAAAGGAAAAACAAAGGGCAAAACTCTTCACGGAGATCTACGAAAAGCTCCTCTTCATCTTCTAAATGATTAATTTTGCTTGCTGGAATATCAAAGAGGATGGGGATGAGTTTTGTCTCCACTACTTTGGATTTGGGAAATAGGATGCAGCATGCTTACTTGGGTGAAGAAAAAGTTGGAGACAAGTCAGGTGTGGCAGAATTTACAGTCAGCCAAGCATGGAGGTAGCATTTTGGGGGGGGGGGGGGGGGGGGGGGGGGGGGGGGGGGGGGGGGGGGGGGGGGGGGGGGGGGGGGGGGGGGGGGGGGGGGGGGGGGGGGGGGGGGGGGGGGGGGGGGGGGGGGGGGGGGGGGGGGGGGGGGGGGGGGGGGGGGGGGGGGGGGGGGGGGCGCATACGATCAGCGAAGCTAGTCAAAAGCAGAGTGGTCCCAATGGTCCAGGTAAGTGGGTTTCCATTTTAAAGTCAAAGAAAGGCTCTTTTATGAATCTTGAATATTTCAAGCCTGAAATGGAAAATGACAGAGTTAAAGTGAAACCCCCTTCTAATGTAGTTGACCAGGGTGTTGAATTATGGGCTAATATCCTAGTTGGTTACTTTATGTAGAATAAACTGCTCTTTAATTTAGTTAACAATATTGCCAATAAATTATGGGATAAACGTGGGTTTGACAAATTGTTGACCACTAATAATGGGTTATATTATTTTAAGTTTTCTTTAATGATGGACTATGAATGGGTCATTGAGAATGGACCATGACACTTTGCTGGACATCCTATATGCCTAAATAAATGGTAACTCAATATGAATCTTAGTAAGGATAGCTGTAAATCAGTCCCTATTTAGGTTTATTTTTATAATGTTCCTCTGGAATTGTGGCTAGTGTAGTGGGGAACCCCTATATCCTGATAACTTGACTGAAGAGATAAAGAGAATAAACTTTGCTAGAATTTGCGTTGAAGTTAATACTAAAGCTAAACTTCCAGATTTCTTTGATCTAGAGGTGGAAGGTAGAGGTGTTGTTGAAATATCTGTTGAGTACAATTGGGTTCTAAAGATTTGTGAAGTTTGCAAAGAATTTTGGCATGCAGTGATCAAGTACAAAAAGGTGATTAAGAAATAATGGCAAATTAAAAAGAATACGATAGTAGAGATTGTGAATGAAGAGGGATGGACAAAAGTTAAGCGCAAAGGGAAAGAGATTACTATTGGTGATAGTCCAGATACAACAAGTGCTCCAAGTTTAGCTGGTCCAAGCAGTGGTGGGTAATTAGAAGAGATGCTTTCAACTACTCTGAGGGCAAAAGATGCAATTCCAAGTGGTGCTTGCAAGACAGCTGACCAATTAATAACCATAAAACAGCCACTCTTATGGTGAAACTTGTTGTTAAGGTTATAACTTTCAATAGGTTTCAACAATTGGACACGGTGGAAGATAATGAAGTCATGGAAACTAGTGGGTGTGGTCAGTCAAATATGATGGCAACTCCTGATGCAAATCTACTAAGAGATAAGGTGGTGGCAGTTGACGAAGTTGATCAAAAGAAGCAAAAGAATAAGAACAAAAGAAGACAGAGTTCAGTTAGTAGCTCTAAGGGGAGCACCTCTTTACTACGTAATTAATGTCATTTGCATGCTAGAATGTGAACGGTCTCAATGATCTTTCCAAGTAGAGAGAAATAAAAGATTTTGTTAGGAGATACAACATTTGGTGTTTTGGTTTTGTAGAAACTAGAGTCAAGTTGGAGAATTATCACACCCCCATCTCAATTAGACATCATGAATGTCACATTAGGAGAGACATAAACACACAGGTCACCGTACCTGCGAACGATACCTTAATTTACACAAAAAAATATAACACAGCGGAATAAACACCATTGCTTTATATAACAATGGACCAATCATACATAAATATAAAGTACATTAGAGTAAACTATTCCATAACCTTACACACATCTTTCAAATATAGGTAATAACAAAACCTTATAAAAACTCAAGCTAACACAAATCAAAATACGAATATAACTTAAATCCCAACGTCTTATACAAATATAACAATAAACTAAAAGTAAAGCAACAAGAGCTTTCCCAAGCCCTTAGACATGACATCCTGACATCGATATGAATGCCACCACGGCTAAGACCAAGACTATAGTAAACCAAACCGTCATCTCCACGTTGCCTACCAAAATAGTCTGTGTGGATGTGAGCTAATTGTTAATGTGCTCATGATAAATAATCAAACTCATAAAGAACGTTATATACATAATCACAAAATCAGCTATCAATAAATAATCCACTAATAAATGATATCTTGTGATGCAATGCATGAAACACTCGAATGTGCGTGCGATTTAGATAACATTGGCCCAATATATCGATGACTTGTTATCAAATAATGCCCACCATGGTACCCCTAGGCTTGTCTACCGTGACTAAACCTTTGGTTAGTCCACCATGGCTAACTCTCTCTAATGTAATGCAAGGCATACGATATGAATGGTATGTAATATTGCCACCGACATATATATGATTACCAATATCACCTCATATATGATCACCATTAACACCTCATATGAATTCACCGCCACCATACATATTAGAAAAACAAAAAATTCATTCAATATGAATAAGACTATCTCATATTTTTACCTGTCACAGTACACACACCCGATAAAGTTACTCCTTGGTTGAAGTTGAGGGTTCTTGACTTCCTTTAGCTCTTATCACCACAACCATGTTAGTTATGGAACCACGTTGTATAATTCATCAATAAATATTAAACATAAAAAAATAATTTACCAAATATACATCTTGAACAAAATCATTTGAAAATATGTTTAAAAGTGCCAAAATCCACTAAGTCCTCTAATCTGTCAAAATTGACACATTTCTCGTAACATGGACACAACTTCGTGAGTTTACATCAAAAAATTCAAAAACTTTAGAAATGTAAACTAGACATCTTGAGAGTATCCAGACCAAATTTCACATTTGTTAAACAAGCCTAAGTGTTTATTTGGTATTTTATAAAATAGGGCAGTACTGTATAAACGAGAATTCAGCAGTAGATAGTCTGTCTTTGAGAGATTCTTAACATAAGTAAACAACATCACAATGATCTGAAATTTGATACATATTATCATCTACATATGTAATAGATACAGTAAAAAGTTTATAATTTTTTGACTACTCTAACTTAGGCTAATGTTCTATGAAACTAGGAGTTGCAAATTTAGGCATTAGGATTCTATAAAGACAATCCAAATTAAAAAAATTCACCATAATTCAAAATTATAGTGTTTTTGAGTGAAACCAAAGCCCAAATTACTATTATAACTTTATGTTAAAGTTTTTAATAATTCAGCCACAAATAAGATTTGTAGTTAGGTAAAAACGTCTCCAAACAGTAGGCTTATCACATAGATTACTCTGATTATGGCAGCCATGAGTGATTCCAAGTTTTTATCATGAAAGCCCTTATCATTTACATGGCATATAAGATATAGACATGCTAGAACCCATGAATACACCATCATATAACCATGAACATGAGATGTCTCACCTTAGGAATGAAGACACGAGCCTTCTCCTTCAATCTCTTCTTCCTCTTCTTCTTTCTCTTCTCTCTCTCTCTCTCTCTCTCTCTCTCTCCATCCAAATGATGAGGAGTCAACAAGCTCCTCACCTAACTTTCGTCTCCCAAACTCCTAGTCAATCTAGCTAACTTTTCCACTAAAGAGTCTACCAACTAACTCACCAATGATGAAATGACACACGTCACACACACACATATGCCCACATAATTTTACATACCGATTAACTATGCAATAAATGTAATTAAATTAAATAAACTAATTCAACTAATTTTAATATATAATTAAATTAATTATGAAATTATGAGATTAGGGTCTTAGAACTCTCCCCTCTTTAAAGAATTTCATCCCAATATTCTCTTACCCCATAAAAATAGATATGAATATTATTTTTGCATTATCTCCCCACTCTCCCAGGTAACTTCTTCTATCATATGACTCTTCTAAAGAATTTTCACAAATAGTATCACCTTATTACGAAGTATTTGATCCCTTCGGTCTAGAATTTGAACCGGTTCCTCAACATAACTCAAATCATCTGCTAGTTCTACCCGTTGTTAAACCAACACATGAGATGGATCTGGCATGTACTTTCTCAACATAGATACATGGAAACCATTGTGTAGCTTGGACATCTCCAAAGGTAAATCTAACTTGTAAGCCACAACACCAACTCTTTCTACAACAGTATACGGCCCAATGTATCTCGGATTTAATTTTTCCTTCCTTCCAAATCTCAAAATGCCTTTTCATGGAGAAACTTTAAGAAACACTTGATCTCCCACCTTGAATTCAAGTTCACGCCGTCGGTTATTTGCATAACTTTTCTGCCTACTCTATGCCACCTTTAAATGCTCTTGAACTATCTTGATTTTCTTGGTCGAGTCTTGGATCATCTCCAGACCCAACAATTATCTTTCACTGACTTCACTTTAACATACCGGAGTCCTACATCTCCTACCATACAATGCTTTGAATGGTGCCATACTAATGCCAGATTGATAACTGTTGTTATACGCAAACTTCATCAAAGCAATGTAATAATCTCAACTACCTTTGAAATCAAGCATATAAGCTCATAGCATATCTTTCAAAGTTTGAATAGTTTTCTCAGATTGTCCATATATATGAGGATGAAAGGCCATGCTAAACTTCAATGCTGTACCTATAACTTGTTGAAGACTCAACCAAAATCTCAAAGTGAACATTGGATCCCTATCTGAAACTGTAGATACTGGTGTTCCATGCAGTTTGACAATCTCATTCACGTATAACTTAGCATATTTATCCAGCGTATAAGTAATCTTTACCAAAAGAAAATAAGCTGACTTGGTCAATCTGTCCAGAATAACCCATATAGAATCATGTCCACTAGGAGTTTTCGGTAGTCCCACAATAAAATTCATAGTGATATGCTCCCATTTACATTAAGGTATCGAGAGAGGCTGCAATAAACTTGCCGGTTTTTTATGCTCAGCTTTCACTTATTGGTAAAGTTAAGCATTTTGTCATAAATTTAGCAATATCCTTCTTCATACCTGGCCACAAGTATATCTCCCAAAGATCTCTATATATCTTGGTGCTCCCTAGATGCATAGCATATAATGAGTGATGTGCCTTCTCTAAAATGTCAAAACTAAATGATTAGGTACACAAAAAGCAATTTTCTAATAGCAAAGTATCATCATCAAGAATAGAAAATTCAGTGCTCCCCTTCTCCATCACCTCTTGTCTAAGCTTCGTCATCTGCTCATCTTGCATTTGAAGTTCTCGAATTCGATCAAGAAACAATGGCCTCACCTGAAAATAAGCTAATGTGATATTTATACCTTTCTATTCAAACTCCACTCCTAAAGAAGTCACTTCCACATATAATTCTGCTCGATGATAGCGCATGCAAGCCAGTCTACTTGAAAACTTCTAACTCAAAGCATCAACCTCAGATCGTAATGAATCACACATTCATAGTCTTTGATTAGTTTCATCCATCTTTTATGTCATGCATTCAAGTCTCGTTGAGTGAATAGATACTGTAAGCTTTGGTGATTTATATAAATTTCATAAGGTTTCCCGTACAAATAATGTCTCCATATCTTCAATGCGAATACTACAGCTGCAAGCTCCAAATCATGAATATGATAGTTCCTTTCATGTGTCTTCAACTGTCTCAACGCATAAGCGATCACCTTTCATCACTATATTAGCACACACCCCAAGCCTTGATGCGAAGTATTGCTATACACCACAAAGTTTCCCTTCCCAGAAGGAATTGTTAATATCGGTGTTGAAATCAGTTTGATCTTCAACTCCTGGAAACTATGCCCACAATCAACTGTCCATTTAAAGGCCACATTCTTGCGTGTCAACTATGTCAAAGGAACGACAATAGATGAAAAGCCCTGTATGAATCTCCGATAGTAACTTGCTAATCCTAGAAAACTTCTAACCTCTGAAATATTCTTTGGTTGTTCCCAGTTCATAATAGCCTTAGTTTTTTTTGGATCAACATTAATTCCCTCAGCAAATATCACATGCCCCAAAAACACTACTTCATCAAGCTAAAATTCACACTTGTTGAACTTAGCATATAATTGCTTCTTCCGCAAGATTTGCAATACAAGTCTCAAATGATTTGCATACTCTTCTTCTTGATTACGAGAATATATCAATATATCATCAATAAAGACAGTCACAAAAGAATCAAGAAGGGTTGGAATATCAGGTTCATAGAATCCATGAAGATAGCAAGTGCATTAGTCACTCCAAAAGGCATCACTAAGAACTCATAATGACCATACCGAGTACAGAATGCGGTCTTTGGTACATCACTATTTTTCACTTTCAATTGATGATATCCAGATCTCAAATCCATCTTTGAAAACATTGCAACTCCTTGCAATTGATCAAACAAATAATCAATCCAAGGCAAAGGATATTTGTTCTTTACAGTAACCTGATTTAACTGCTGGTAATCAATACACAATCTCATAGTGCCATCCTTCTTCTTCACAAATAAAATTGGTGCTCCCCACGGCGATACACTTGGCTAAATGAACCCCTTATCAAGCAAGTCTTGCAATTGAAGTTTCAATTCCTGTAATTCGGATGGTGTCATTCTATACGGTGAAATTGAAATCAGTACAGTTCCGATAATAATTCAATAGAAAACTGCACTTCCTTGTCTAGTATCACCCTTGGAAGCTCATTTGGAAAGACATCCAAAAAGTTTTGGACCATAGGAATATCAGATAACTTCAATTCTGACTTGGTATTGTCAACTACATGTGCAAGATATCCTTTACATCCTTTCTGCAATAACTTCTTAGCTTCCAAAGCTAATATCAAACAAGTTGAAATTACATCTCTTTTCGTTTGAAATTTGAATTCTACATCATTCGGCATTCTAAAAACAACTTCCTTCGTAAAGCAATCAATAGACACATGATAAGAAGATAACTAATTCATCCCCAATATCAAATAATATCATGAATAGCCAACTAAATCAAGTCAACCGTCAACTCGTTACCCCCAATCTTCACCATATAATCTTTATATACCGTGTCTACTACGATCACATCTCCCACCGATGTAGACATAAGTAAAGGTTATGACAATGAACTACATGGTTTATCCAGATGCATACTAAATGCAATAGAAACAAATGAATGTGTGGAACCCAAATCTAACAACACATATGCCTCTTTATCAGCTATAGATACCATACCTGTTACAACATTAGGAGTAACATGCATATCCCTTAGCGTCATGGCATAGATTCATGCTTGAGTGCATGATTCAAGAGTCGTAGCCCGTCCCCATTGTGAAACTCCTGTTCCTCACTTGTTTTCACTAGCCACATTACCTACTGATGATGCTATCACAAGATTTTAAGGACAGTTCTGTGCTATGTGTCCCAACTGTCCACACTGATAGCATTTGTCAGTCCACAGCACCAGATAATCCCTTACAATATGCCCCTCAGCCCCACATCAATAGCAAACGATTCCCTCGGTGCTACTCCCCAAATATCTTAAACTGGTAGACCTAATCGGTGGTCTTCATGCTCCTCAGCCCCTAGAACTTCCTGTACTTCTTGCATTGATGAACTGTGAACCGCCAGATCTAGGATTAAATTGTACTCATTTTTGTTCCATAATTGGAACAGATTCTGAAAGTCTCTGTCGTGAAGTACTAGCTCCCAAATCAAACCACCCCTTTGTTCTCGTCTTCCTAACATCTCCTTTATGTCATTTTCCATGATCTTGGATTTGTTCACCAATTTCACATATCTGGTGATCTCAAATACAGAAACCCAAGACTTGATTGGTAGGTCCAAGCCCTGTTGGAATCTTTTGCATTTAGCATCTTCAGTACATACTAAGTCGGTTGCAAATCTGGACAAGGCTGTAAACTATTTTTCATATTCTACCACTGACATCCTTCCTTGCTTCAATAAAATAAATTCTTGCTCTTTCTGGTAACGATAAATGAGAGGAAAGTATTGCTCTCTAAATACTTTCACAAATTGTTACCACGTAAGCGGTACTCCCTCGGTTTGACCCTCTGTCATTCGTTTCATGGCTTCCCACCAATTGCGTGCCTCCTCTCAAAGCATAAACGTAGCCAAAGATAGCTTATGTGCATCAGTTATCCCCATCACTTCAAATATAGTTTCCAACTTCGTTAGCCACTCATCAGCCACTAATGGATAAGTTGCCCCCATAAATTCTGGTGGATTCAATTTTATGAATTGCTTGTGCAAAGTTGTACTTCTTGGCACCGATCTTACCATCTGATATTCCATATACTGTGCCATCAGATTTGCAAGTCTATCGGTAACATCAAGTTGATTCTAGACACATGATTCATGCTCTCCTTGCTCCACACCCTGACTGAAACTGATAAATCTCCTTCTTCCATTACCCTAGGTAATTCCCTTTGTGCCATTCACTCTACATCAAATCAGAATAAGTATACAATAAATACATATATATAGTTCACACACTCCTCAACAACCCAACCAACACCGACAACACCTATAGTTCACTACACTCTAGACACTAACTCCACACCATAGCTTTAGTACATAACCAGGCTATGAAACACAGTTCAGAGACAAACCACAGCTCTAATATCAAGCTGTCACACCCCCATCCCAATTAGACATCATGAATGTCGCATTAGGAGAGGAGTAAATGCAGAGGCCACTGTACCTACGAACAATACCTTAATCTACACCCAAAAATAAAACACAGTGGGATAAACACCATTACTTTATATAATCATGGATCAAACATACATAAATATAAAATACATCAGAGTAAACCATCCAACAACCTTGCACACATCTTTCAAATATAGGTACATAATAAACCCTCATAAAAACTCAAGCTAATATAAAGCAAAATACAAATATAACTCAAATCCCAATGTCTTATACAAATATAATAAGAAACTGAAAGCAAAGCAACAAGAGCTTTTCCAAGCCCCGAGACACGATATCCTGACACCGACATGAATGACACATCGGCTAAGACCAAGACTATAGTGAACCAAACCGTCATCTCCACGTTATTTGCCAAAATAGTCTGTGTAGATGGAACTAATTGTCAGTGTACTCACAATAGATTATCAAACTTATAAAGAATGTTATATACATAATCACAGAATCAACTATCAATAGATAATTCACTAATAAATGATATTTTGTGATGCAATGCATGAAACACCCAAATGTGTGCGCAATTTAGATAATGTTGGCCCAATATATTGATGCCCACCACAGCACCCCTAGGCCTGTCCATCGTGACTAGGTGTCACGGGTTGCCACCCGTGGCACGTCGAGGGCCGCGAGGGACCTTGGCGTGGGGCATGTCTGAGCATGATTGGCCGGTGGCATGGCAATCTCGTAATTTGTATTTTCCATATTTATTGGATTTATGGATTATGACTCCTCGAGGGGGTAGGATGTTTCTTCCTATCAGTTTGGAGATGGCTCAGAATGCTATTATAAGGGGGGGCATGGTGTTGACTCTACCACCCCCTGGTGCTACCGAAAGGGCCAGCATTCAAGTGAGTCCCCCAAGGGAGTGGGCGAGACTTGGGGGCCGGCTGTGGCACGTGGCTGCAGTTCTCATGCTAGTCAAGGGGCTACATGGGCGGCATTGTGCCCGGTGGGGCAAATGTTGGGCATTAGCGTCGAGGATGGGGTTGTGGCATTCGCACCCGCTACGCCATAATTATAAAGTGGTGGGGCTTATGTCCATGACGGATTGGACCTCGATGTGCACACTTGCATGCCGTGTGTCTCGTGTGCACTTGCGCATTGGGTTCACGCTTGTGCACACGGCCGCTTGGTTTGGCTAGCATTGGTGTCGCGAGGCACTATGCTGTGGGCTTAACAGTTGCTATTCGGTGGTGCCTTCCTTGCGGGCAACCTTGACGCGGGGCGCTAAGAGCTTCAAGAATGGAGGCGTCGTGCCTAACAGGTGATGCTTGGCGGACGCGCGCATGTCTAGTTGCACATGGCCATCTGGCTTGTGTTTCGAGAGGGACTGGCGCTAAGCACATTGCTTGCCGTGTGTGCGCGCATTTGAGTATGGCGTTGCTATCGCCTATAGCTTGGGTTGCCTTATGGCTTGAGCATCAGAGGTCCGTGCTTAAAGAGTTATGCGGGGCATTACGGATGGATCCTGGACAAGTGCATAATCTTATGCCTTGGTGTTTGAGTTTGGCGGGACTATTGCTTGGTGCATAGTCGCCTCACGGGTGTATTCCGCTGCGTATGATCATGGCGGGTCGCATTTAGTGTCACCGTGTGGTGCCCGGCCTGCCAGCCCGTGACACTAGGCCTTTGGTTAGCCCACTATGGCTAACTCTCTCCAGTGTAATGCAAGGCGTACGATATGGATGGTATGCAATATCACCACATATATATATATATATATATATAATCACCAATATTACCTCATATATGACTCCCATTAACACCTCATATGAATTTACTGCCACTATACATATTAGAAAAACAAACAATGCATTCAATAAGAATAAGACTATGTTATATTCCCATATGACACACACACTCGATGAAGTTACTCAGTTGAAGTTGAAGGTTCTTAACCTCCTTTAGCTCCTATCACCACAACCATGTTAGTTGCGGAACCATAATGTATACTTCATTAATAAATATTGAACATAAAAAATAATTCAACAAATATACACCTTGAACATAATCATTTGAAAATAGGATTAAAAGTGCCAAACTCCACTAGGTCCTCTAATTTGTCAAAACTAGCACATGCCTTGTAACATAGACACAACTTCATGAGTTTATATCAAAAAATTTCAAACCTTTTTAAATACAAACTAGACATCTTAGAGAGTATCCAGACCAAATTTCATATTTGTTAAACAAGCCTAAGTATTTATATGGTATTTTTAAAAACAGGGAAGCATTGTAGAAATGAGAATCCAGCAACAGATGGTCTATCTTTGAGAGGTTCTTAACATAAGTAAACGGCATCAAAATGATCTGACATTTGGTATATATTATTATCTACATATTTAATAGATACAGCAAAAATTTCATAATTTATTGACTACTATAACTTGGTCTAATGTTCTGTCAAACTTAGGGTCGCATATCTAGGCATCAGAATTTTACAAAGACAGTTCAACTTAAAAAATTCACCATAATTCAAAATTACAATATTTTTGAGTGAAACTAAAGTTCAAATTACCATCATAACTCTTAAGTTAAAGTGTTCAATAATTTAGCCACAAATAAAGCTAAGTTAGCTTATGTTGTGTACCTTACTTTGCTAGTGCTAGCTAGGATGGTTATTTTCTTTTCTAGATGATCCTTATCCTATTGCTTGGGGTATGCCTCTTGTATTTGAACTTGATCTTCCGATCTTTGTTTTCTATATATTCTTTCTTACTTAGCAAAAAAAAAAAAAAAAGACCTCTCTGAACTGAAGGAAATTAAATGTTTTGTTAGAGAACATAAGATTGCCTATGTTGGGCTTGTATGAACCAGGGTTAGAATGGTGAATAAGGATTAGATTGTAGGAGGGCTAAAGCATCGGTGGTCTTTTGTCCATAATTATTGTTGTTATACAAATGGTAGAATATGGGTTGGATGGGACCCTAATTTTTTTCATATTAGTGTTATAAGCATGATTGATCAAATTGTTCATTGTAATGTTTATATGATTGCCCAAATTCTCAACTATTTTGTGTCTTTTGTATATGGGACTAATAAAATGACTCTTAAAAGGCAGCTGTGGAGAAACCTCATCCATCATGCATCTTTGTTTTGTAATGACCCTTGGCTGATTTTGGGGGATTTCAATGCTATTAGATACTAGAGTGAAAGGAAGGGAGGCAGCCCTGACTTGCACAGCTTCATAGAGGAATGCAATGAGTGGTTTGTTGAAGCTGAGCTTGAGGATCTCAAGTACGGTGGTTTTCAATTCACTTGGAATAATGATCAACATAACAATCACATTTTGAGGAACATAGATAGAGCAGTAGTTACAATTGTTGGTTAACAAAAATGAGGAATGCCATTACAAAATTTTTGCCTTTTGGTGTCTCTGATCATAGTTCTATCTTGGTAAATACTAGTTTGGATATTAAGAATGGTAGAAAGCCTTTCAAGTTCTTTAATTTTTAGGCTGAGCATGAAGAGTTTTTGCCTATGGTTGAACAAGCTTGGGATAAAAAGGTTGATGGATACCCCATGTGTCAAGTATGTCAAAAGGTCAAGATGGTCAAAGCTGCTTCAAAATAGCTAAACTATAAGAAGTGAAAAGACATTGGCTGGAGAACCAGGGCAGTTAGGGAAGATTTGTTCAATTATCAAAGATAGCTGGAACAAAATGGAGATAATGATCTATTGATTTCTAAGGAGAAAGAGTATCTTGCTAAACTTACTTCATTAAGCAACCAAGACGAAAGTTTTGCTAAACAAAAATGTACACTTCAATGGTTGAACAAAAGGGATCAGAATACTAGTTTCTTCTTTCAATCTGTTAGCAGTAGAAATAATAGAAAAGAATTGTTTCTATTAAGAAAGAAGATGGCGCTGTTATTAGGGACTCAAAAGAAATGAAGCTTGAGTTTACTGGGTATTTTCAAAGGTTTTTAGAATCACCCTGCAGTAGTCCTTATCTTGGGAAAGAAAAGCTTAGTGAGTATGTTGATAAGGTTATCTTTGATGAAATTACAGACGTTCTAGCTAGCGATGTTGCTGATGAGGAAATTAAGCAAACCTTCTTTAGCTTGAACCCAAATAAGGCTCCAGGACCTGATGGTTTTAATGGTTGTTTCTTTAGAAAGACTTGGCATATTGTGGGAAATGATGTTATGAAGACTATTAAATCCCTTTTCCAGTCACGATCTCTTCTCAAAGGAGTTAATGCTACCATCATAGCCTTGATCCCCAAAGTCCCTTACTTTTTTTTTTCTAATTAAGAAAGAATATATAGAAAATAAAGATTGGAAGATCAACCACAAATACAAGGGGCATACCCCAGGCAATAGAATGAGGATCATCTAAAAAAGAAGATAATCATCCTAAAAACAAAGGGAACAAAACTAGCACAAGCTAAGTAAAGTACAAAACAAAAGCTAACTAAGCTTTACTACCATTTTTTTTTTTTTTTTTTGCTAAGTAAGAAAGAATATCTATAGACAAAAAAAAAAAAAGATAGAAAGATCAAGTACAAATACAAGGGGCATACCCCGGGCTAAAGGATAATGATAATCAAGAAAGATAACCATCCAAACAAACTAAAGAACCCAACTAGCACTAGCTAAGAAAAGTACACAAAGAAGCTAACTTAGCTCAACAACTATAAGAACTAAACAAATAGCAAAAAAATGGTTGCCCTTAGTTCTTGAAAATATCATTGGAAATCCGCCATATTTGCTGGAGGGCCCTATTTGGTGTCGTTCCATGAAAGCCTCTCAAGCTAGCCATCCTACTACGAACTTGAAAGACTATATCATTGAGCACTGCCTTCATGTCCCTACACTTGTTAGCCGTTAATCTATCATTCCTTTTTCTCCAAAGGAAATAAACAGTGGTGGAGAGCATTAACTTGCAAAGAATATTCTTCAAAGCCTTCCCCTTCAAGGTGCAAGCCCAAGATACAATCCCTTGCCACTCATTACTCAAGCATTGGGCCTTACATTTTGCTAGCAGCTGCACCCATAATCTGTTGGTGACTGAACACTAGAAGATGAGATGTTGTGGTCTTCAATTTTATCTCTACAAAACACACAACACATGTCATTAATAACAAAACAGTTGCCCTTAGTTCTTGAATATATCATCAAGAATTTGCCATATTTGTTCGAGATCCCTATTTGGGGCCGTTGGTTGAAAACCTCTCAAACTTGCCATCCTGTTACGAACTTGAAAGACTATATCATTGAGCACTACCTTTGTGTCTCTACACTTGTTAGTCATTAATCTATCATTCCTTTCTTCCTAAAGAAAATAAACAGTAGTGGATAACATTAATTTGCATAGAATATTCTTCAAAGATGTCCTCTTCAATGTACAAGCCCAAGATACAATTCCTTGCCACTCATTACTCAAGCATTGGGCCTTACATTTTTCCAACAGCTGAACCCACAATCTGTTGGTAATCAGACATTGGAAGAAAAGATGATTGTGGTCTTCAATTTCATCTCTATAAAATACACAACACATGTCATTTAAAATACCATAAGTAGGAAGTTTGTCTTGGGTAGCCAATCTTTCTCAAATAGCAAACCAAAAGATGAAGCTATATCTAAGAATAGCCTTCTTAAACCAAGCAATTTCAGCCCACTCCACTTGAGGACTATGTTCTCTAATACTTTGCTAAGCTGATCTAACTGAAAATTTGTGATTTTTTTTTTTTTTTTTGAAATCCATGGAGCTTGATCCTTACAACAGCTATTAGGGCGTGGAATGCTTGGCATTCACCTCTAGAGCTTCAGCAACTCTAATGAATTTGCCATGGGCCAATGCTATTGATTGTCCCCAATAATGGTGCTGACTTTTGCTTCTTTGCCTAAGCCAAAATCATGGATCACCCTATCCCCCATTCTTTGATGTATGCCCATTGGCTGCAAGTTATCATACCATAGGGAAACTTGTGAACCTTTCCCAATTTTGTACTTGATTAAAGGCTTGATGATATCTCTTAGGTGTAGAATTTTCCTCTAAGTCCAAATGCAATCCCAAGGTACTTTTGCCACCCAGAAGTGATTTCTAACTAGAAGGTTTGCTCTGACTCACTTCACCCAACAGGAAGCCATAGAAGATTGGCACAACAGCTTGATATATCTAGCTATATTAGCATGGTTCTAGTCCACCAACTTCTTTATGCCTAGACCACCTTCATCATTTGGATTTGGAACCTCTTTCCAATTAACATTAGCTTCAGTATTCTTTAAATCAGGCCCTTTCCAAAGAAAAGCTCTAAAGCATTGATTAATTTTCTTCAAAACTTTCTTTGGCATAATGAAATAGGCGCACTAGTAGCTCTGAATGCTGAATAAAACTGATTTGATGACCTGTAATCAACCTGCATAAGAGAGGAATTTACAGTCCAAGACTTGGCCTTGGTCACAATTCTATCTACTAGGTTATTGCAATCTTTAGGTTTTAGCTTTAAAGAAATCAAGGGAACCCTTAAGTACTGAATTGGAGGAGCACCTGGCTAAAACTTGAAGAGCTTTAACAATTGCTCCCTCCCATGATCATCCAAACTAGTGAGAAATATATTACCTTTGGCACAATTTGGAACAAGTTTTGAGAATTTAGAAAATTTATCCAAAGCATCCTTTAGAATTCTAACCCATCAAAGCCCAAGGGTTATAGACTTATTTCTTGCTGTAACACTTTGTACAAGTGCATTACTAAGCTGATTGTAGAGAGAATCAAAATTATTCTATCTCAAGTAGTTGATAAAGCCCAATCTACTTTTATCCAAGGTAGGAAGATAAGTGACAACATTTTGTTGGCCAAAGAGCTAATGAGAGGTTATCACTAGGATAGTAAAGCTGCCAAGTGTGCTATTAAAGTTGATTTGATGAAGGCTTATGATTCTGTTCGGTGGGAATTTATATGGGATCTACTTGAGCTTATGGGGTTTCCTAACAGGTTGATACCTTGGATTAGGTGTATGTCTACTTCCATGTTTTCTATAAGCATCAATGATGAATTAGAGGGCTTCTTCCCAAGTGCTTAAGGCTTAAGGCTTAAGGCAAGGAGACCCTCTATCTCCTTATTTATTTGTCTAGTGCATGATTGTTCTATCTCAATTATTGAAGAAGCAAGTTGCCAGAGATACAAACTTTCAATATCATTGTTGGTGTGAAAATGTAAGATGGTCCACATGTACTTCGCTAATAATTTAATACTTTTTCATAGGAGTGATATCAATTCTGCAGCTGTTATTTAGGGGGCTTTGGATTGTTTCCCTAGCCTTTTGGGGCTTGTCCCAAATTGCTCAAAAAGTAATATTTTTCTAGCAGGGATGGATGATATTTGTAGAGGGCAAATTGTAAAGCTTTTTGAGTTCCAAATAGAGTCCTTACCTTTAAGATATCTTGTTCTGCCTCTCATATCTACTGAGCTCAAGCCTGAAGATTGTAATCCCCTTATGGAAAGGGTAGTTAGCAGAGTCATATCATGGACAAACAAGTTTTGTCATATGCTGGGAGATTAGAATTAATCAAAGTAGTCTTATTTAGTATTCAAACCTACTGGTGTGCCCATTTTATCAAGCCTAAGAAAGTGTTGAAGAAAATTGAGCAGTGCATGAGAGCTTTCTTATGGAAGGGAGTTGACTTGGAGAAAATTGGGGCTAAAGTTATTTAGGATAAAGTTACTAGACTAACTGAGGAAGGGGGCCTAGGCATCAAAAACCTTGAAGATTGGAATTAAGCTAACATTGCCAAGTACACATGGCGTCTATGCCAAGCAAATTCTTACTCTGGTTGGGTGAAGTGGGTGAGAGAAAATCTTATCCACAAGAGTCAATTTTGGGTGGCTAAAATTCTATGGGATTGTACATGGACATGGAGAAAAATTTTGAAACTTCGAGACAAGATGAGACATCTAATCAAATACAAAATTGGAGATGGTTCCAAAGTTCTTTATGGTATGATTTTTTGTTACCTACAGGTCCTATACATTTAGAGATGGGAGATTGTGTCTTTTATGATTCAGGACTAGGTAAGGAAGTGAAGGTTTGCAAAATCATTGTCAACAACCAATGGAGATGGCCTATTACAAACTCAACTGATCTTCTGCGATTGAAGAGAGGCATGGCTGCGATTAATAACCTTGATTCTTCTAAAGAAGATGAAGCTATTTGGAACCCTAATTAGGGAAATGAGTTCACTGTTACTTCAGCTTGACAAGTGTTTATGTAGCATGGTCCAAAGGTAAGCTAGTCTCATATTGTTTGGTTCAAGGAAGATATTCCTAGGCATTGCATTATCTTATGGCTTGCTATAAGAGAAAGATTAGTAACTCAAGACAAGATTGTTCGATATGGTAAGATTCAGGAGATGAGTAGTATTTTGTGCAGGGATAAGATTGAAGACCATAATCATCATTTTTCCAATGCACCTTTTCTCACAGAATTTGGACAACCCTAACTGCAAAATGTTGTTAGCAATGCACCAGCAGGGATTTTCAAGGAATAATTCAATGGGCTAGCAATCACTTAAAAGGTAATACCTTGTAGAAGAATTTGTGCAGGCTGGTTTTGTCTTCATCAGTGTATGTCATTTGGAGGGAGAGGAATTCCAGGACTTTTTTCAAATTCTTGTAGAGATGTCAACACTGTTATGAATGAAATATTGGGCCTAGTTCGTAATAGAGCAGCTAGCTTCAAAGGTATTCAAGATAGTACAACAAACAAACATCTGCAGTAAATATGGGGACTTCCAAGTCAGATATTTTAGTTTGCTTTAGGTCTCTAGCTTGTTTGGAGAACACAGCTCCATGTATTGCATTTTCAGGCTTTGCCTTTGTTTTGTGTTTGCCTATTTTGGATGGATCTCATCTATGCTAGTTGATGATCTCCATCCTTGCTGTATTTGCTGGGGTATGTCCCTTGCATTTTGTACATCATGTTCTTATCCTTTATAGAACTCTCTAATTTAGCCCAAAAAAAAGTGGGTCAAAGCCAACCTTCTTTATAAGGATAAATTATGGGTAGCTAAAGTTCCTTGGAATTACACTTGGACAGGGAGGAGGATTTTAAAGCTCAGAGATCTAGTGCGCCTTTTCATTAACTATCAGATTGGAAATGGAAAATTTGTTTCTTTATGGTATGATTTATGGCTTCCAATGGGCTCCATCTTTTATTGAATGGGGGGCAGAGCTGTACATGATTCAGCTCTTGGTAAGAACACCACTGTTAGTAGTTTCATTGCCAATAATGCATGGAAATGGCCAGTCATAAATTCAACCGAGTTTCTTTGGTTGAAAAGACATATGCATGAAGTCCCAGATCCTGTGGCTTCTAGGGAAGACAGAGTTATTTGGACGCCTCATTAGTCTCATCTTTTTTCAATTAAATCTACTTGGCAGGTGTTTCGGGAAAGAGGTAACAGAGTTAATTGGTTTCATTTCAACAAAGCAATATCAAGGTATGGTTTTATTCTTTGGCTAGCAATTAAGGCGACACTATCAACTCAAGAGAAGCTGCTTCAGATTGGTACTATGCAAGTATAAGCTATGTTTTATGTAGAGAAACAATTGAAGATCATGACCACCTATTTTTCGATGCAAGTTCTCCCATAGAGTGTGGCATACTCTCATGGGGAAGTGTGGATTATAGCCATTGGGGAATAGGTGGCTGGACATTATTCAATGGGCTTGCACTAACCTAAAAAGGAATTCTATGAAGAATATCATGGGGAAGTTGGTCCTTGCCACTTCGGTTTACTATATTTTGAGAGAACGAAATGCGGTCTACTCCAATGCTTATAAAGATGTAGCATCAGTTACAAATGACATTATCACTTTTGTGAGAAGTAGAGTTGCTAGTTCAAAGGCTACCTCTATCTCCTTTTGAAAGGAAGGGGGGAAGCACTAATTGGCCTAGTTTCATTGATGAATTTAATGAGTGTCTTGTGGAGGCTGAATTGGATGATCTGAGTTATGGGGGTTTTCAATTTACTTGGAAAAATGGGTGTGCAAAAAACTATATCATAAGAAAAATTGATAGAGCTCTTGTTAACAGCTACTGGAATACTATATTCAGATTTTCATCAGCTGAATTCTTTCCTTTTGAGGTTTTAAATCATAGCCCTATTTTAGATTAGTTGGGGCTTCATATGAAAGAAGGTACTAAACCATTTAAATTCTTTAATTTTTGGGCTGATTATGAGAAGTTCTTACCTATGGTGCAAAAAGTTTGGAATTCTATTGTTGATGGGTACACAATATACCAAGTTTGCAAGAAGCTGAAGTTGATGAAAGTTAGTTTGAAGGAACTAAATAAGAAGAAATGTTATGAAATTTCATTGGGAGTTAACGAAGCTAGAGTGTAGTTGCTTAATCTTCAAAGACAGTTAGAGGCAAATGGTGTGGACCTTGGACTTGTGGCCAAGCAGAAAGAAAGCATTTCTAAACTTATGCTTTGAATAATCGAGAGGAGAGCTTTGTCAAGCAAAAGAGTAGAATTCTGTGGCTGAATGAAGGGGATCAGAATACAAATTATTTGTTCAAGTCAGTAGGAAATAGAGCAAATAGGAATAAAATCTCCTTAATCAAGGAGGATGGTACTATAGTGGAAGATATTAAAGAGGTTAAGGAGGAATTTGTGAAGTACTTTCAGAACTTGTTGGACAAGAACAATGCTGTGAAGTATCCAGGGAAACAAGAGCTTTAGCAGTATATTAGTAAAGTGGTTTATGAAGAAGCAGCTGCAAAGATGGATAGGAATGTAATGGAAGATGAGATTAAGCAAGTGATCTTTAGCTTAAATCCAAACAAGGCCCCCGAACCTGATGGTTTCAATGGCTTTATCTTTAAAAAAAGCCTGGCCTATAGTTGGAAAGGCGGTGGTTGTTATTATAAAATCCTTCTTTGATTCTGGTTGTTTGCTGAAGGAAGTCCATGCTACCATTGTAGCCTTAATCCCCAAGGTTCCTAATCACATAACCTTAAAAGACTACAAACCTATTTCATGTTGCAATACTATGTACAAATTTATTACTAAGATTATTGTGGATAGAATTAAGAGTTTGCTACCTCTGGTTATTGATAGCCTAATCAGCTTTCATTCAAGGTAGGAAGATTAGTGATAATATCTTGCTTCAGAACTTATGAGTGGCTATCATAAGAACAACAAGTTGGCTATCATAGGAACTCATGAAGGCTTTTGACTCAATCAGATGGGACTTTGTGTTTGATGTTTTGGAGCTTATGGGATTTCTAGAGAAGCTAAGGAATTAGATACAGGTCTGCCTTTCCACTCCTATGTACTCAATCAGCTTTAATGGTGCCCTTAAGGGCTTCTTTCATAGTGCTAAAGGCTTGAGGCAAGATGATCCTCTATCTCCTTACTTGTTTGTAATTTGTATGAATGTCTTATCTCAAATTATTCAGAAACAAGTGATGAGGAACCCAAATATTCAATTTCATTGGAGATGCAAGGAAATTAGCTTAACCCATCTTTGCTTTACTGATGACTTGATGCTTTACTACAAGGGTGAGATTGCTTGTACTAGAATTTTAAAGGATGCTTTATATAAATTTTTTGAATTCTTAGGACTTACTCCAAATTGTCCCAAGAGTAATAAATTTCTCACTGGTTTGGATGATCATGAGAGGGAGTAATTGTTTAAGCTCTTTAAGTTCCAGCCAGGTGCTCTCCCAATTTGGTACGTAGGGGGTTCTTAGAATACATAGAGCTTGATCACTACAAGAGCTATTGGGGTGCGAAATACCTAACATACACCTCTTGAGCTCCAGTAACTCTATGAAATTTGCCATAGGCCAATGCCACTAATTGTCCCTAATAATGGTGTTGACTTTTGTTTCTTTGCCTAGGCCAGAATCATATATCACCCCATCCCCCATTCTTTGATGTATAGGCCCCATTGGTAGCCAGTTATCATACTATAGGGAAACCTATGAACCTTTTCCAATTTTGTACTTGATTAAAGGTCTGATGGTATCTCTTAGGTGTAGAATTTTCCTCCAAGTCCAAGTGTAATCTCAAGGTATTAGTATTAGAAAGCATAGTCCTCAAGTGGAATGGGTTGAAGTTGCTTAGTTTAAGAAGTCTATTCATAGATATAGCTTTATCCTTTGGCTTGCTATTTGAGAAAGATTGGCTACCCAAGACAAACTTGCTGCTTATGGTATTTTAAATGACATGTGTTGTGTGTTTTGTAGAGATACAATTGAATACCACAACTATCTCTTCTTCCAGTGTTCGATTACCAACAGATTATGGGTTCAACTGCTGGTAAAATTTAAGGCCCAATGCTTGAGTAATGAGTGGCAAAGGATTGTATCTTAGGCTTGTACCTTAAAGGGAAGGTCTTTGAAGAATATTCTATGCAAGTTAATGTTATTCACTACTGTTTATTTCCTTTGGAGAGAAAGTAATGATAGATTAATGGCTAATAAGTGTAGGGACGTGAAGGCATTGCTCAATGATATAGTCTTTTAAGTTCGTAACAGGATGACAAGTTTGAGAGGTTTTAAACAAACGGCCCCAAATAGGGAGCTCCATCAAATATGGCAGATTCTCGATGATATCTTCAAGAATTAAGGGCAGCTGTTTTGTTGTTAATGTTTAGTTCCTTAAAGTTGAAAAGCTAAGTTAGCATATGTTGTGTACTTTAGTTAGCTAGTGCTAGCTTTGTTCCCTTTGTGGTTATGATGGTTATCTTTTTTTTCTGGATGAACCTCATCCTATTGCTTGGGATATGCCCCTTGTATTTGTTCTTGATCTTCTGATCTTTGTTTTCTATATATTCTTTATTACTAAGCAAAAAAAAAAAAAAACATGGTACTTACGAGTTCCCTTGATTTCTTCAAAACTAAGACTTGAAGAATGCAATAACCTGGTTGATAGAATTGTGACCAATGCCAAGTTTTGGACTGGTAAATTCCTTTCTTATGTAGGTCGGTTGCAGCTCATTAGATCAGTTTTATTCAGCCTACAGAGCTACGAGTGTGCCCATTTCATTATGCCAAAGAAATTTTTGGAGAAAATTGGGCAATGCTTTAGAGCTTTTCTTTGGAAAGAGCCTGACTTAAAGAATACTGGAGCTAAGGTTAATTTGAAAGAGGTTACAAAGCCAAATGATTAAGGTGGTCTGGGCATAAAGAAGTTGGTGGATTGGAACCATACCAAAATAGCTAGATACATCTCTGGCTATTGTCAATCTTCTACGGCCACTTGTTGGGTGAAGTGGGTTAGAGCAAACCTTCTAGTTTGAAGTCAATTCTGGATGGCAAAGGTACCTTGGGATTACACTTCGACTTGGAGAAAAATTCTATACCTAAGAGATATCATCAGGCCTTTAATCAAGTACAAATTTGGGGAAGATTCATGATTGTGGGATAGGGTGATCTATGATTTTGGCCAAGGCAAAGAAGCAAAAGTTAGCACCATTGTTAAGGATATGCAGGAACTCAAGTGGCATTGGCTTGTGGCAAATTCCATAGATTTGCAGGAACTTAAGAGGTGTATGCCAGGTATTCTGCGCCCCAATGGCTCTTGTAGTGATTGAGCTGGATTTCGGAAAAAAAAAATCACCAATTTTTAGTTAAATCAGCTTGGCAAAGTATTAGAAAGCCTTGTCCTCAAGTGGAGTGGCCTGAAGTTGCATGGTTTAAGAAGGCTATTCCTAGATATAACTTCATCATTTGGCTTATTATTCAAGAAAGATTGGCTACCCAAGACAAACTTACTGCTTATGGTATTTCAAATGAGATGAGATTTGTGTTTTGTAGAGATAAAATTGAAGACCACAACCATCTCTTCTTCAAGTGTCCAATTACCAACAGATTGTGGGTTCAGCTACTGGCAAAATATAAGGCCCAATGCTTGAGTAATGAGTGTCAAGGGATTATATCTTGGGCTTGTACCTTGAATGTGAAGTCTTTGAAGAATATTCTATGCAAGTTAATGTTATCCACCATTGTTTATTTCCTTTGGAAATAAAGGAATGATAGATTAATGGCTAACAAGTGTAGGAATATGAAGGCAGTGTTCAATGATATAGTCTTTCAAGTTCGTAACAGGATGGCAAGTTTGAGAGGTTTTTAACAAACGGCCCCAAATAGGGATCTCCAGCGAATATAGTGGACTCCTGATGATATTTTCAAGAACTATGGGCAGCTATTTTATTGTTAATGTTCAATTCCTTAGAGTTGTAAAGCTAAGTTAGCTTATGTTGTGTACTTTACTTAGCTAGTGCTAGCTTTGTTCACTTTGTTGTTATGACGGTTATCTTCTTTTCTAGATGATCCTCATCTTGTTGCCTAGGGTATGCCCTTGTATTTGTACTTGATCTTCTGATCTTTGTTTTCTATATATTTTTTTTTACTTAGCAAAAAAAGTCCATCTTTCATTAGATGGCTCCCATTCTTGTTTTGTTGTCCTGGGGTGTGCCTCTTGTAGTTTGTACATTCTTTTCTATTCCATATATTCTCTAATCTTACCAGCCAAAAAAAATAAAAAAGAAATCTTGACTGCAGTTGATCCAATTGATTGGTGTCCAAGTGTCTTTTCCAAGGTAATTATTATCTCGATTTAATATCAACAACAATGCTATTGAATTGGAGGATTTAAACTATAAAAACAATTTAAGATTCTATTCAATTCCCATGGGATAGGAGAAATAGGTTCTAGGGTCTATATTAGCGATACAAGCAATATTCATCCCAAGTCAAGCTTGTGTATGAATATTCAAGAATATGATCACAAACTCTTAATTTCGAAAGAAACTGAGTGGAATATTACCTAGAAGAATTCACTAGTAACCAATCAATCCTCGCAACTTACTCCAAGGAGAAATTTAACTACTCATGAATATTGTAAAATGCATAGAAATTGTATTGAATTAATTGTAGTAATTGAAATAACACAAAATCTTGAAGTATTGAATCTAAAATAATTTATAATCAAATGTTTTTTCGATTAAAAAAAACTCTAAAAAAGACCTAAAATTCATAGCTCTGAATATCTCTAACTCTACATCACTAGGACTCCTTGTCCCTAAAAGACATTAGTCCTAGCCCTAAAATGATTCTGTTTCACGTCGGGTCGTCCGGACGGGCAGTGGCTTTGAAGGCTCTTTTCTTTCCTCTTCTTGCACTGACTCCGTTTAGTTCTATTTTGCTCCATTTTAATTCAAAACTCTGCAAAACTGAACAAAATTACATTAATACTAATAATTGATTTATTTATCAATTAACCGACTAATATAAGGCTAACAAAGTGTAAATTAAAAGTATATGAGTATACTTTTACAATGTAATCAAATGACATCCTGTCCAGCTGGGCTATGCAAGCCATCTAGACAGATGGTCAAAACGACACCGTTATGATTAATAGGGGTTGTCCGTACGAAAAATAATACTATGCAGACGGATAGTGGGCATGTCACGCCCCAAAATTTGGGGGGCGGCATAATAAAAACAGAGTAATTTTAGAAAAGTATAAACCAAATTTCCAACAATATCAAAAAATAATAAAATCCAATTTAATAAACTCTCCATAGTACGATAGAGCAATTACATGTCACTTAACTAATAATACATTTGATCCCAAAAGAAGTCTCATATATTCTTGTACAAAATATAATATAAAATTCTCTCACTTCAAATGAAATAAACATTAGGTAAAATTCTATCTAATATCTAGCAAGATCAAACTGTCTTCGTGTCCCAATCTAGACCTATAAAGTTTGCTGGGGTGTGAGCTTACACTCAACAAATAGCAACAAATATTATATTATATCTAATATCTGGAACATGCAACATACAACAAATAGCATATAAATTCTGCCCATTTTCTTTCTTTTTCTTCTTGCTCAACAAATTCTTATTCTTTTTCATGTTTCTTTTCCTTTTCTTCTTTTTCCAAATCTATCATATGCACTAAATTCCCCACATATCTATATAATACGCACACCCACCTATATATACATCAGCACTCACCACTACAATTTTCTTCTCTTTTGTTCTTCTTTCGTCTAACCCACTGCCTTATGGGTTGCATCTCATCATGGGTTGAATGGCATTGACTGCCAATAATACCCATCCTCTCTAAAAAATTTACCATAGAAATATAGACAACCAAACTTTACAAACACAACCCAGAATAGGATCCAAACCCCTACCTGCACATACATCTTAAAGGGTCTTTCTATCACCCTATAATCAATGTGAGTGAATTGTCTAGACCAAATTTATGTATATCAAGAACACAAAATTAAGAAACTACTCCATCCTCCTACTCTGAAACTATACACCACTCTCTTAATCTCTCTTATCGTTCCGCGGGCAAAGACAAATGCACACATGTACGCACTTACATAATTCAAATAAATATATACATATACGTTAACACATCTTAGTAACTCCCTTACTGCCTTGCCAACTCAGACACATACACTATCCGGATAATTGATCCCGATCAAGCCACCAAAATCTAATGCAACATATCCACTCGAAAGATACATAAGATATGTAAGCCACCAAGTGTCCCACATAGGCACAGATACACATATACAAATGAATATATACATTCAAAGCGAGAGATTAAAACAATGAAGAATGCTCTATAACCCTTCCTATTCGAATACTGCCAGAAAACTCATTGGAAACCCAAAACAACCACACACCTCTCTCTCCCTTCCTTCTCTTAGCCGCAGCTCTCTCTTGGGTCTCTCTCTTATTATATGTTTATTATATAACACCCACATATATATGAGTCAAGACCCACAAGCCCATAGGTCCTATTAGTGCAAAATTATTAAATTTTAATTTGATAAACAGTTAGTGAAA